>WEDG01000874.1:0-72028 GCA_017591395.1 Schistocephalus solidus | reverse complement strand
GTTCTCTGGCCCGTTTATCAATCACCTGCTGCAGCAGCCTGACTCCGTCCTCGCCGATTAGTTCAGCGCAACAATTACCCTTCGAAACCAGCTCGTACACCCTAAGGATAAGGTTGACTATTTAGATAAAAAAGAAGCCATTTAAAAAAATCCTGTCTAACAGTTTTTAATGTGATTTATTGTGGCCAAACAGGAAAAATCATCCATATGCTACACGTCACTATGCGACCGCCTGCGAGGGCTCTAGTCTGAGCTCCAGGGCACAACGGAACATGCATGTTCCTTAAGCAGATCGTTGAGCCCCACACTATCATCATATTCCCGATCACAACCGACAAAACAACGAGCCCGTGGCTCAAATAGTAGAGCGTTCGACTCAAATACCAAAGGTCGCGGGTTCGAATCCCAGGTGTGCCACACTTGGGATTGGGAATGATTGGCTGATGACGGCTAATAAGCCAGAAATGGCCATTCCGGTCTCCCCTTGTCTTTTGTCGGTTCCATTCCATCATATGCTACACGTCGCTATGCGACCGCCTGCGAGGGCTCTAGTCTGAGCTCCAGGGGCACAACGGAACATGCATGTTCCTTAAGCAGATCGGTGAGCCCCACACTATCATATATATATATATATATATATATATATATATATATATATATATATATATATATCGGGTAAATAATTTCTAAAATTATTAAGTGCAGGACATGGAGTCAGGTGATTCGGACATGACTTTTTAATGGTCAGACCAAAAATTTCAATGAACATTTGGGTCGAAGACAATCAACCACTGTGGAATAACCACGTAATGCCCATTCTACAAACAAGTAGTACTACAAGTAGTATGAATCTTATATGACAAAGACGTTATACCGTAATTCCGACATAGATACTAGCTAAAAGCCGATGTTTCGGCTGTGACACACAGCAACGAGGGGTTCGTCTCAGTGGGTCCCCAGCGTTCTCTATGCGGTTTGTGGTATATCGACTCCAGAGAATAATCGGGTAAATAATTTCTGAAATTATTAAGTGCATAGAGAACGCTGGGGACTCCACTGAGGAGCCGAACCCCTCGTTGCTGTGTCACACAGCAGCAGAAACATCGGCATTTTATCTAGTACTATGTCGGAATTACGGTATAACGTCTTTGTCATATAAGATTCATACTACTTGTAGTACTACTTGTTTGTAGAATGGGCATTACGTGGTTATTCCCACGAGTGGTTGATTATCTTCGACCTAAATGTTCATTGAAACTCGGGTCTGACCTTAAAAATTCATGTCCGAATCACCTGACTCCATGTCCTGCACTTAATAATTTCAGAAATTATTTACCCTATTATTCTCTGGAGTCCATATACCAGAAACCGCATAGAGAACGCTGGGGGACCCACTGAGGAGCCGAACCCCTCGTTGCTGTGTCACACAGCAGCAGAAACATCGGCAAAACACGTGTCTGGGCTTTTAGCGAGTATCTATGTCGGAAGTACGGTATAACGTCTTTTTCATATATATATATATATATATATATATATATATATATATATATATATATATATATATATATATATATATATAGATAGGAACAGACAAAGACAAAGAGGAAGACCGGAATGGCCATTTCTGGCTTATTAGCCGTCATCATCCAGTCATACCCAATCCCAAGTGTGGCACACCTGGGACTGGCTGATGACGGCCAATAAGCCAGAAATGTCCGGTCTCCCTCTGTCTTGTCGGTTCCACTCCATCATATGCTACACGTCGCTATGCGACCGCCTGCGGGGCTCTAGTCTGAGCTCCAGGGCACAACGGAACATACATGTTCCTTAAGCAGATCGGTGAGCCCCACACTATCATATATATATATATGCAATGTAGTGTTGACACTTTACAAAAGAAAACTTTAAACCTTGACGCGACAGGAATAAAAGGACGTTCTTATAACAGAACTGAATGCATTCCCACATCCTGAAAATGTTAGACATCTTTATGGAGGCTCTTGTGGACGGTTGACTTAACGAATGTTTTATTTTGAAAGCTTGATTATGCTTTAATTTTGAGCGTTCACGACCTTTGTAGCAGATCGAATTAATATACTTCAAGGCTTTGCAATTTTCCTAAGTTCTTTAAGAGAGTATTTAAGTTTGCAGTACACTCGGTGTTGAAATGTGTTTTAAGATTGATGTCGTTCTCCAGTTAAAAGGGAAAGGAGCATGGAAACCAGAAAGATGCCCTGATTTTGAAGTAGTTTGCAAACATTATGTTTCATATAAGAGCTCAGACTTCGATTACAAAAAGTAGTAGCACTTCTAGCGGCAAACGCCAGGGAGACGGCGATGGCTGTTCTGCAACCACACGTATGATCTATGCATGAGATTTCCAAATCGTAAAGAAGCGTTTGTATTCCATCCTCCGTTCATGACATTTTCATGAAAGTATGTGCTTTCTGAATCATGCGAGTCTGTAGCCTAAACGTCGAATGTTTAGTTCACCACTCGATAAGTAAAGGGGATTTGGTTTGTCGCAGAACCTTCTGACTCAAATCAAAACTATGGCTGACCTGCGACGACTGATCTAAAAAAGACGATAATTTAAAAGAACTCCTCAATGGCATCACCCTGGACATCCAATTAACGATGGAGGAAGAAGAAAATGACCAACTAGCCTTCCTTGATGTCCTCTTCTGCCGCATAGATGCTGGTGGCCTAAAAACTAATGTATTCAGGAAAGCGATACAAATTGAGCTTCAGCAGCGACCACACAGTCGATCACAAACGAAACTGTGTACGGGCACTACAGCAGCGTGTTGTGACGTACTACAGCGAAAGAGAAGACAAGGTTTCCGAATTGGAGTATCATCGACAAATGCTCCTAATAAACGGCATCCTAAGCAATTTTCTCGACAGTTGCATGTGTAACCAAGGCGAGAGACCGAACCGCATCAGCCCAAAATTTTCGCGAGTGCTTCCTTACGTGAAGAATGTCTCGGAAACCGTTAGCTGTTCTCACACCACTCGAAGTTAGAGTTGTCCACCAACCCAAAGCAACTTTCAGGCACAAAATAATTATCCGAAAGAACCGCTGCCATGGCAGGAAAGGTTTGGAGTTTTCTACCGAATCGGGTGCAGTTGCTGACAAAGCAACTTCGTCCGAGAAACTGGGAGACAACTCTGCTCGCGAATGGTTGAGCATGCGGCCACGGCTCATGCGACGGTAACCAGCCACACTTTCAAGTTTTTATAGGGCCAATATTATCTCAATGGCTGACAACTGCGTGAGCCATAAACTGTTTGAGGCATGGTTCTCTGGTCCGCAGTGTTTTACTTAGCGCAATGACCTCACGGTTCCGTATTCTGTGTTACGATTTTGCCTGGAAAAAATTACTATCAACGTGGGAGGATGCCAATGTCCAGCAATCATGGGGACAGGGAGCCAAATGGCTGAGTAATCTCACGCCAGGAATCGACAACGGGGATGAAATCACGGCAATTAACGACTCGGGTACGGACCAAACACCAATCATCGCATCAACTATGACTCCAAGCGATGAACAGGAGGGATGCCAACGCTATTAGACCTGTGCTCGTCTGGCAAACCCACCCTATAAATACTGAGCACATTTGACCCCAAAAACCCATTTGTGCAACTGTCTCTTGTGATGAGTTCGAGAGAGAATCCGAAACGTCAGGCCAATAAACACCATTTTCCAATGCTGGTCTCTTCTTCTTCTGAGCTTCTTCCTGGAATTCGCTTCTATCAGCGTCCTCGGAATGTCAGTAAATAATCTACGGTTTATTGAACCTCAGTCAATTGACCAAAAAGATGGTTTCTGAAGTTAATGGTTGTCAAAAGCGTTAAAAACAAGATGAGCCTCAGGGTCCTATGTATATACGGATTTCTCGAAGGTTCTCCTTCCGATCACGTAAACATTAATCCTAATCGTTGAGGCAGGTAGAAGCCCACATTGAAAGACTACCATTGCTATAAATCTAAATAAATGGAGAACATTCTCTAATACATTTTTCTAATCATCCTTGGTTGATGGTTGTTTTATTTATTTTTACATCCTGCATCTTTTTGAAAGGTTAATTCATTGAAAATTGAATAATACTCAAAATTGTCATACTTCCTTAACTGTTGACGGAAATGTTTCAACTTCAACTTGACAAACTGATGTCCTTATTATTTTGAGGTCATTTCATTATCTTTGTCTAATAATAAACCTCTTAGTAATAAATATCACTGCATGACTACTAGGAAGACATTTTGGCAAGTGACAATCAGGTATCTTGTCTGCTCCTGAACTGTGTAGCAGCCGGACATTAACGGTTTGACGATATTTTGTTAAACTTTAGGAATCGCGATCGCCCCTATTCTTATTAGTTTTAGAATACTTACAGGTAAATAAAGATCATGAGTGGAAGTGCTCATTTTGATCATTACTGTGTTTTGACACACATTGCAAAATGTTATAACAGTGCTTTTCTGTGGTGTTAATCCTTTTATTTATCCAAACTGAACGTTGTCATTTGCATTATGATCCACTTTCTTCACGCCAAAAAGAAAATTCAAGACTGTAATTGGATGCGGCTAGTAAACTGCTGAAAATACGCCTAAACCAAGCCGTTACACAAACGTTCCCATCAGCGAAACTTCAGATAGTGTTCTCAACCAATCATCTTTTACGAGGCAAAGGTAAAGATAGATTGCCGGCTCCATGTACATTTACTCAATTACTTGCTCCTTAGGAGCAGGTTATATTGGTCGCACGAGTCGGCGCCTATCCAAAAGAATAAGAGATCACCTCCCAGCATGGCTGAGCAAAGGGGAAGTCAGGAGCATAAAAAGCGCCATCCTTGCACATCTTGTTGACACCGGGCATAGTGTGGACCCCAGCGAAGCTTTCCGCGTAATTTATAAGGTCCCACCAAACTACCCCAAGCCACTGGGTCAACGTCTACTAGCAGCAGCAGAATCGACTGCCAGTAGGTTGAAGAAGCCGGTCTTGTGCGCACAAAAGAACCTTGTACAAGCTCAGCGCTTCGCTTGGTCAATGGTCACCTAACTGCATGCATTCCCCCGGGCCATCTCTGTCCTCTCATTTCCTTTAGAACGGCTATACCAAACACGTACTGCCGCCTAACCCACTGTTTCTTATCATCTTTCCCCTATGCACACCTCTCACATAACCCACACAAACGGACGAACATTATAGATTTCATGTTTTAAATTTCTACGACGTTCAAACGTTTCCCTATAACTGTACTGGTCTGAAGAGAAGTTATCGAAAGCAACGCGTGTGCTCGCCAATTCCTCTTTTGAATATTTATCTACCAAATAAAATTCCCCTGTATCGATACAGGAGAATAAGTCGCAAACACGAGTGCCGTCTACGGATGGCAGCTGTATTTGCCACTTTTGAATACGAAGAAGCATTGATTTCGCCATAAATATCTCTCCTTTTTGTTTTCTAGATTCATCTTTGGACGTATTCTACTGAATAAGTCCAAATAGTAAATATAAGTTACGGCGTCCGGCATACAGTAATTTGACTGTTTAGATCTGCTCATTTGCCTTATTTGTATTATCAAATTTGCTATTTATTTATGGCAGCAACAAATCCCAACTTCGCTTAGGATCACTATGCCTTAAATCGAATCTTTAAGAATGAGGGATAAATAAACCCAAATTCTGCAGTTATCGCAGGAAATTTTGAAAATACCTGATATTCAGACTCTCACATAAATGCTTTTGAGATGAATGATTAGATCGCAAATTAACTTTATTTAACAGTTTTGTTAGAGCAGGTTACTCTATGGAAAAATATTTTGACAGATCAAGTATCGACGTAGAGAAGATTGGTAAGATGCAGGACCTTAAAGCCCACTTAGTACTCCAAACAGTTTAGACTTCTATAAATTGCAGGTGGTCTGAAAGGACTATCAAAGTTAGCTTAACTCACCCTGAGACCGCGTATTGCGATAATTTTGACATTAATTTGCTTTTTCATAAATTATAACAAAATTCCTCTTAGGCTAACCCTCTGCTAGGAGAAAATTAAACAATCAAGTGGCAGGCAAACTGCAGAATATGAGGATTTTGTCGAACTTTCAGCTCAATTTGGCGCTCATTAATTAGCATTAAGTAAATAATGGGTCAATGAAAATGAAAATGAAAAGGAAAATGAGGCATTTGACCGTAATTGGGCTTTTTTGCCCAAAAGAGGTTTATTTTTGAAAGATGATTAAATGTTGATATTGGCTATTCCAGGCGCATGACTCTTAGCCGTTACCCAAGGATAAGGCTACTGGAACATCTAAAAAGTCGTCTAAATCAGAGCAGTTAATGGTCAAACTCGTTTAGCGTTCATGCTAATGGAAATAGATGACCACTTGCCTTCAATAATTATCGATACGTGGCTAAATTTAAACCTGTTGACAGTGGCAGAAAGTTGGATTTCTAGCATTGTCTAGGCAGAATAAGTTTGTACACCCTATGATGCTATAACAATGTCAGTATTGGGTCAGACAAAAATTTTGTAGATAAATTAAATTAAATACTATAGCAACTGAAGATGGGTGAAAACAAATAAACCACTGCTACTCAGCTTGACAAGACTTAGCGATACCTACTACGAAACGATAGTTTAAGAGCGCACGTCACTTTGTCATCAGAGTCCAATCGGGCCATTTCGTTGTGGGTCTGAGGTCCCTCGTTCCTAAGGGAAACGTTTTTAAAGCCGACCCTATAGCCCATATAAGTCTTAGATATGGCAAGTGGAATCTAGTCAAACCTAGTCTACATCAACTACTTGCATTTCTCCGTTCCATACCCATGTGGATAATTTTGACTTCTTTTCCAACAGCTCCACATCATAAGCTCTTGACAGTCGCAACCGAAGGCTCAATTTAACCCTAAAGATCACTCGTAAGTTTATTTTCGTACTCCAAAGCATAATAACTGCAGATCTTAACTAATTTTATGTAGGTTAATGACCTGCACCTATGATGTTTTTCCTATTTCCCTTATATTTTTTGGTAATTTGCCAAGCTGTCTATGCTATCTGGACTATCTTTACTATTTCTATATTCCCATCCCGGTATAATTTACCCTTCTGATGTTACGTGACTTAGATGAACCATTTTGGGCGCCTAAAACAAACTTTCAATGAGGAAAGCGTTAATGTTTTTGCATCTCGACGGTAATAGGTCTTCATTTGCATCAATATTTTCACAGTTAGCTCCATCTGTTTATAAAGGTAAAAGTTTGTTCGGTTGTGGATGAAAACCTTGTGTATATTGTACTTCCCAAGAAAATAACTTCCTTGTTCTGCAGAGACTTATGGCAAAGCAAACATTTTTAACCCGCTTCTCTGGAACCTTTCGAGAAAGTAAGTAGAGAATTGGCATGAAATCTGATTGAAAGATATTAATTTAAAATAAGAGGTTGATATTTGAAAATTAAGATGGTGCTCATAGGTGACGGTTTTTTCCTAAATAAGGTGCCATATAAAGACAGTTATAGAGTATATTTGGGTCAGGTTTTCGAAGTCATCAGATATTTTTCGCAAAACCGAATATAAAACTTAAAACCTTGACTAGTGCACCTTGGATGTTGGGTTCCCATTTAATTTCATTAAACTGAAAAGCTATCTCAGTAACTTATTTTAATTAAAGATGAATACTTTCATTATCTCCTTTAAGGCTACTAGATGCCATCTTATTCTGCATTCTCACATATGTATGCAAACTTCAATGCTAACGCCAAACCAATCCTCATAATTATTGCAACTCTTGTTTTCAATTTCGCACTATTGCCATAAGTTGTTTCAGACTTTTTCGTCTGAAATGTCTCTGGCAATGGAATATTTTCAGTAGGACAAGGTTTAATCCAAGCGCAATAGCACATCTTCCAAGAGCTGCCCAAACGAGCAGGCGGTTAGACACTTTTGGCAAATTAAAGTTTTAGTAAATAGCTTCTCTCTCGTGGAAATCTTGTCGGCAAGGAGGCGCGAGTATTATTGGATAAGCTAAGAGGAAAGACAAAGTGTTATTTGAGACACAATATGTCTCAACCCCTAGTAATATAACGAACTCGCGCGAATAAATCATCGATTTCATCAAAGTCCTTATGCATAGATAGCGAAAGAAAACTAGGCCTAGCACTAGCATGTATGAGCTCCTGGCGAGCATACTTGGTTAGCTCTAATTCTTGCATGACTGCTCTCTTTGGAAGTCAAATTGAACTCTGAAAGCCTTCATACATTTAGCTGTTTGTAAATATTTTGACACCACTTCGTGACTCAGTGAGCTATTGTAGAATATCATTTTTCAACTTCAATTGATGTTCCTTCTGTCTAGAAATTTAAGGACGAATATTCATCATCGTAGCAGCGCGACGAGCAAATTTGATGGCGATGTTTTTCAGTTTGGGGAGGTTAATGTGGGGGATTTCACATAATTCTGTGCTTGAGGCTCATTTCCATGCAATTCACAGCTTATCGAAATGGTTGTTCGGGGGACTGTGACAGTACTGAACTGTTGATCTTGTAACTCATAAATCTCCCCCCAAAGGCTGAGACATGATACTGCGACTGAGGTTGCCAAAAACTCTACGCATCGTAGCACAGAATACTTGACAGCGATGCTAATGATGGAGTGGGCGTAGAGGATGCAACTTATAAAATTGATTGACTGCAGCCGATGAGAAGGAGCAGAGACAGGAGAAGGGGGAAATGCGGTTGCTGAACCAGGAATTCTATTCACTTTACCTTTTGGATACTCACTCAAAATTATCATCAGAGGCAGTTGCAGATAAGGGTGAAGGATGCAAAAGGGTGCTTCGCTCGGTAATGCAGCTGATCTCAGAAGAAACTCATGTAGTCTGTAGGCAAATCAGTAAGTCAAGCCCACTTCAGGCTCATCCCAGGCCTCGGCCTGGTCGGTCACTTGCGAATCTTTCACACCGAGACTGGAGAACAAGTACCTGGGGTTCCTTAATATAGGTGCCGCGCCCGCCTCCACTGCTCTCACTGCTCCCGCACATTCCCACACCGCATGGGCCCATTAGGTCACATGTGTCTCCACAATAACCTGTGGTAAACATCCGTAGGCTAAACTATCTCAACGCATAATACCTCCACAAATATATACACAAAACCTTCACCATCATCCCGTTGCTGAGACTATCAAGGTTTCCTACACATCGTTGCTTGGGAAGTTACCGCCTAACGCGTACAACAGTCGTCGCCGTCGGTCCAGTGCGTATTGTGCACTGAGTGGCTGGTCAGTGAACTGGGGTTCAGATGGCAATGTTTCCTTCTTACCCCTGATTTTGTGAATCCTAGTGTGTGCGTTAAGGAGGCCAGGTCTTTCCGTGACACGTGAAGACAGGTACGCCGACCTGTTAGTGCGCCCACTCCCGCATCAGAAAACTGACCGGCTCGGACGGCGGCCGGATTGTGGGGGTGGGGGAGAGAGTAAGGTCGACTGACGGGATAACCCATACCGCGTGGTCAGTCCAGTGTGTGCGTTTGTGTGCAATGGACGACTGGCGGACTGAGAATCAGGTTGCAATGGCTCCTGTTTGGCACTCCCACTCAGTTGGGATCCGAGCCACCCCTCCCTTATGTTGTTGAGTTTTTGTTTTGTGCTGGACCACAGTGCGTGGGCTTGCACCCTCTCCCATCCGCCGTCTTCTTGATTCTGTCATGACACCGGGCCCAGGTGTGGGAGTGGAACAGTGCATGTGACATCCTGTTGTGGTGCATACAGTGGACATCGTGGAAAACGATGGTCGATCTGGCAGAAAAGACTGCTAACTCTAGCGATCGGGTCAAGTAAAGCACAACTTTAACTATAAATGTATGGGAATATTTTTATGAACGTGATAGTAGAACGGTTCCAGGATCCAAAATGTCTTTGTAAGATTGGATTTGAGGTGCTTTGCGCTATGTTGTTGACGCCGATCGTTTTCGTTGGTTGATTCAGGCTTAACCCGCCTTTGAGATTTATAATGCTCTTAAAATAAGAAAAAGGAAGTTATTGATGGCACTTACAGGGCCGTTAAACTGAGAAACATTTGTTCCCTCTTTTTGCTAGCACTCGCACAAACAATATATAGCCAATGCAAAATTTTGCGTGTTTCCTCATAAATCACTTTCCGCAGAAAATCCTTTGACTTTTTTCAGGCATCTCAAGTTTTCTGAAGCAAAATTTTGCAGCGACTGACAAGCGAGGAAGAACCATTTCTACATTTTGTCACAATCACAGACTCTGCTTTCTATAATAGACAATCTGTCCACCAAATTAGCTTCCGTCACTTAATATTTTTCTTTCAAGCTTCCTATTGATTGTTTTTACTTAGTTGCAGAAAGCGTATCGCTTAAAAGATACATGTGATTTCATCTTTGATGAGAAAACGATAATTTTTTTTAATAAGCCTCTTCCAAAAGCAATGTGACGTGTGCTAAGCGTTTGATTAAAATTTTAAAATTTTGCCCTTTAAGAGGGGTACAAGAATAAACTACTGCCATCGGCCTCACATCGCGTATTTTCTTGGTTTTTTAAGTAGAAGCGGCTCTGCCCTGGATGTATGCATAATAGGTCTTTTTTGAAATCGTTCATTAAACATGGTTTATAACAGAATATCATCAATTTTCAAACGTAAATGCCAGAAACAAGACAAAGACGTAGGATGAAGCTTTTGACAAATGTAATGAAAACAGTTGTAGTTTCGCAAATTAACTCATCTACAGTATTACGCCATGTATCACATAGACGTCCATCATTCAACTTCATGTGTAAGGAAAGAGGTATGGCCTTTCTGTATTCCACGTTACCCTTAAAGGCTTTATCTGCAGGCGTAGTTTAATATAAATTCCACCTTGTATACCAGTCATTCTTAGCAAAACTTATGCCCTGAAAAACAACCTTGGGCTATTCCAAATCCCAGAGCATTTTATTATGCATTAATAAAATTAAATGCTGATGTTTATGCATTTTTGCACACAAACGTCAGCTGTAAGTGTGTCACAATAAAGAAAAAGCTTAATAGAAGCACCTATGTTTTTGCATATTACGTTATGGATACACGTTTCGTATCAACTAACCTACTTCTAGTCGCGCAAGTGGCTTTAAAGAGATGGGGATTGTTCCAATGGTCCAAAATTTATATAATTCATAAAATGGTGAGTAGGCTTGATTTAAAAGCCCAATAGTCATTCAAAATCCAGAGCATATGTAGGGGTATCCGAGAAAACAATTTTAAAACTTGGACAACAAAACGTGCTAAGAGTCATTATTTGCAGATTTTACAATGGATATGCTATCGCATAAAATGCTGGCTAAACTATTAAAGCTTTTTTTAGGTGAAAAACACTTAAATAAGGTCAAAATATGCAGTATCTTGCAGAATTATCTCCAGGTACAGTAGTCACATTAGACTGTTGGCTTCTGCAGGACTTTTTTGGCCGCCTTCAAAACGTACACTGCAGAACAATGACTCCTTTTGGAGCAATAAATTTCCCATTTATTTTCTACTCCATTATATATCCAAATATAGTTTGCAGAAACAAATGCAGCACAATATTTTTTCCCTGTGCTCCAATGGTAACCAATTTATCTTTTGCAAATTCTATACTTGAGGAAAAAGCAGTTTTCGGTTAAAAAAATGTTAAAGGATGAGATTTGTAAGATCGCTAAATGTCCATTTATAAAGTGTCACATTTGTACATCTATCAATGCTATGTGTAAACGGTGTGCAACATAGTCTACATCCAAGGAAAAACTTATAAGGCACATATACCGTCTTCTCGGTAGTACACATAAAATCCCTGTATAGAAAAACGTGTGGAAAATATACAGCTTGAGTTTTTGGACCCCCAACTTTATGAGTGACAGAAATTTGGGTGTATATGTAACACAAATATTTTTAAAAACATTTTGGAGGCGAAATATATCCTTTCTTTAAGTCAAAGTTTAAAGATGCCATTTTTAGCCAATGAACAGAAGAAACCATGACTAATGGAGGCTTTTTATGAAATATATTTCTTTTTATAAGGGCATTAACAAATAATGTTAAAACTAATTTAACTAACCTAGGCATTTTTAACAGGTCGTATTCTTTCCGGGCGAGGAAATAGAAGCACACTTAAAATTCATATTCTTAAATGACGGATATATCCTGAGAATCAATTGTACGAATATTTATATTACAACCCTACCTAACTCCGATTTTCTAGATTATAACAAATTTCAGAATTTTGTTAAAAATGTCATTAGGTGTCACATCTACTGTATTTTGTATCTTGGTTATTGAAAATAAGCGAATATGAGGTTCAGCGGTTGACGTTGAAGGGACTGAGACTAAGAAGTCTTGGAGGAAGTTGTAACCGTATGCTAAGCTATTGAAACAAGCAATCAGTCTTCCCACTTTCTCATAGAAAAACGCGAGCAAGGCAAAATACAGTTCGAAAATCCTCCGCGTGGCAATTGTGTCGTGCGAATAGTCACTCTCAGGAACAATGTTTAGTCGGTACGTTTATTTACAAGAAGTAAAACTCATATGTTAAATAATAAAAAGTTGCCCGAATTGTATAGTATGAATGGCATTATAACCTGCTAGTCTACTCCTATAGTCTTTCTGCCTCCCTCTAGATAAAATCAAGTTATCACAGTGCCCGCATTATCGTATAACCAAGATATATAATTTATAGGAAAACTGGCTCCAAAGAAGTATAGTGTGAAGAAAGATTTGAAGAAAGACCGCTAAATTGCTGCAATACGTGTTTTAATAGTGAAAGGCTGTTGAAAATATTGTGTATTTTCCACAGAAAATTAACATGACGAGCTTTTGGAAATATGCAGTTTCGCAAATCAATATTGATTTAATGTTTTAACACCGTCTAAATACCTGGCTACGTCACCAAATATTATAGGAGTTTAAGTGTCCTTTTGCCTCCAGTCACATAAAGTTGCTGATGAAGCCCTTGAAAGTATGACTGACATTTTAAATACCAAAACTTTTTGCTTAAGTGGTTTTTCCATATTGATTAACACTCAATGTTATCCCAAGACTCTTCATATAAGACATCCATAGAACGGGTTTTTACTACGCACACTGACTTATTTGCACACTGGCCAAAGTTTGGATATGGTTGTGGAAGCACCCGAGGATATTTACTTATCATTTGTCAGGATTTGCTAGCATAGAGTGCTTTTCCGTTAACTTTCGAACTTTTAAGTTCAGTTGGAAGGACTGGTTGAACTTTCTGCTCAGTTCAAATTCACTGAATAACCTAGACTCAATCCATGTGGCAGAACATTATCCATAAATTAAAATGTTTCGGTTTTAAGTCTATAGCGCTGCATTGTTATGGTAAATTGGACGAAGAGGAGAAAGCTGAGATTAAATAAGGCAGAAGACTAAAAACTGCTTAAAATCTTAAAATTTCGACCTCTTAATATATAAAATGGAAGAAACAATAAAAACCATTAAAAGACTGCCAGTGGGATTTCAAAGCAATTAGTTTCTTTTAAAGCATCCATTTGGATTAGATGTTGCTTTTCAATGGTTCTTATTTCACGTAAGCTTACATTCCCCAGTCTCCGAACGATTGGTAAGGGAAAAGAACAATGTTTTCGATCTAATAGTTCTGCTTAAATAAACTGCAATTGGCAAATTTAAAAGATGCATTAAATAACGGTTATTAATTTAACTTGTTGAACGCCTGGAATGTTTTAGTTTTCCTTTCATTAATTTGTTTGCCAATGGTAGGGTTAGATTAATTTTTATAGGTATGAATCCTAAGATTTCCAGTGCAGCTCTTACATTGACACTATATGGTGCGTGCCTTTCCCCAAATGGCATATGCTTATACCTCCTAACACTTATTGTGGGCAAAGTTGCATCTTCTTTGAACTTTATACTTCGATAAGGGGTAAGCTTTGGTAGGGCGAAGTTTACTGATGCCTGCCAATGTGTAGTGCAAATATTGGTTTCACTTTTCCCCTTGTTTGCACACTACACACTATAACTGCGCAAGGTTTACTCATATATTTCCATATATCTTTGAAATGTACTTATTCAGTGCTCCTTTTAGTAGTTAAATATGTCCCTATGCATTTCTGTGTGCAATAGAAAAGAAACATTACTCAAACTTCCAACGCTTTACAGACATATCGTATGAGTAGGTCAAGACGTCTCGGATTGGCAAGCTATTTAAATTTCAGTAGTGGAATTCAGGCTTAATGGATGCATTTCGTTCCGATACTTTACTGACTGTAAGCAACTTAGATAGTTTTATTTGCCTGATGATATACTATTTCAGTGAATCTTCTACTCAGGTTTTTAGATTACTTCAGGTCATCGCCATTCTTCGGATACTGAGTGATCGATATGATGTTTCATTTGCACTTACTTTTTGAAATTACGGATCTGGTATTCACCTATATTTGGGCTTCGTTATATGTCATTTTTGGTCACTTAAGTCCATTTTCGGAAGTGTGATTCACTAGAACCGCCTACCAATAGCAGTATAGAAACAAAAGCTTTATCTCTGACGCCATGTTGCCAAGTTATATGGTAATTATCTACTAACTTGCATTCGAATCTGGTGGAAGAAGGTCTGAAAAATCGAACTTTATCTGTAACATGCAAACCTCTTTCGTTAAAGTGACTGTCCTAACTCCTTCAACATCACTACGCTTCTACATTTGATTAATTTTACTGTAGTATGATCCGGTTATAGCAACTAGACACTCTCCTTGTGCATTTAACAAAAATATTCCATTAATGTTTGGATGGCAGTTGAACCGACCTAATTTTCAATTGGAAGAACTGTTTAGCAACAGTATACAGCTATGAGCATTTTCTAACAGGTGACCCTCCAAAATTTATCAGAGTCCAAACAGTATTTGAAACAGTCAACCGGCATGTATTACTTGAAAGGGGAAAATATTTTTTATTCTGTTGGTTGTTAGAAAGGTGCCAGAATGTGCCGTTTATTTGCCATCTACTGGAGAGTAGTTTGTGATTAATTCACCGGATATCAACTAATTGCATGTGTTTAAAGTTTACGACCGCAGTATGCCTTCATCTAGTAAAATCGTCATACAAGGAACTAATGCCCTGCATAAAATTGCACTTGTTATCCGATGGAAGGCCACGTCCTCATTCTCCTACTGACTGTTTTTGGGAAAAACATGTGGCTCCTTGCCTAAAAACAGGGTTGCTTACTGTAATGACGACTATCGTTGAGCTTGACAGATTAGAAGGTAAATTTTCATAACGTTCACATCCAACTATATCGTGTATTTTCAGCTGGATTTAGAGACAGAGTTTGGCAAGGCTGGGGAAGCGGTCGAATGTAACACCTCGAATAATGGAGAGTAATGAACGCAATACGCTTTATTTTGAATAATAATTTCAAAAACCGGGACAGTTTAAGTTTCCGTTTTCGTATTTCTGTCTCTATGCATAAGGTATCGTTCAAAAAAGGGCAATGAGGAACGCTGATACGTCGATGTATGGCAAGGATTTTTTGGAAGCGTTGGCGCATGGGGCAGAGATATTTGTAGTAATCAGATCAAAGTGAAGGAGATAAACAATGTCATCCAGAATTTATATCTGAAAATTGCTTCGCCTTTGTGAAATTTCGTTAGATTAGCATATCAACTAAAACGGCATAAAAACCACCAGCAGCAGCAGAAGAGAGCATTACTTGTTTCGACTGGGAGGATCTTATGACTCTTAAGTGTGGAGCTGGGTCTATACCCTGACTCTGGAGAAAAGTACCCTTCACGCTCTTACAGTTAACCTATGCTAATTCTGTAGATGAATTAGCAGCTCTGCCGTTTTACTTCACAGAACAACGAGATATACACATTTGAAAACTGATATGATCGGCGTCTTTGTAAAATGATGTTCTATTGTCCTTCGCACTTGTTTCCTTGCACTGTGCAGTGATGAAACTTTCCCCAATCAAAGAGATTGTCGAAGAGATATATAGTGTAGTTAGTATCAGGAATTTACCTTTTTAATGCATCCCGTCTGATACCAAGGTTCTCTGTTTTGCAAATTCCATTTAACAACTTGGAAGTACACTGTCAACACAGTAAAACGATTATTTGAAAGTCATCGTGCGTTTGCGCCGAGGTTTTGGAATCGCCGTACCTTTTCCAGGTTTTTGATATGCTGCGTCGATTAAAGGGCCTACTAATAGGCTCAAACGTTGCTTCACTTTATACGTTCCTATACCATGGTTGGGAACTAGGGCAAAGATAATGAGTTCCAAAGAGTTTGCCGTGGAGTTAAAAGTATTATGAAATTCAATTCACTTCTGGGAGGATCAGAGAGTCATTTTCAGGAGAGGAGTGTAGGGAGGAACAGTCAGGATTGACTTGAGAACAAATGCAGATGATGACATCGGACGTAAGCTTTTTGGTTTGATTAATCAAGTGGTTCAAGGATCTGCAGTTCACGCATGATCCAACGCAAATATTGACGTTTCATTTAACATTTCTAGTGCAAACCTTAAGAAGGCACAAAAATGGCCTCTTACGGAACAACCAATAATACCTATTTATATGAACAAATATGTCATAATTAACGCTAAAAAACTGTCTCAAATCCCGAATGGGTAAGGGGAACTTATATGGCCGCTTAAACAGTGCACGGCAACAAAAACGCCCCGCCACTTAAAATAGGTAGTCTTGAGGGTAAATCCAGGAATTTTAGATATTCCCGTGCTATAACCTGAACCTAAACACTAACCTAAAACTAAAAATTAATTAAAATCTTAACCCTAGACTTACCCGTAACCTAAATGCCATGGTTACTACAAACCCATCCCTTAACCTTAAGCATCATCATGACCCCAACCCTAACTCTGAACTTAATCCAACCGTAAATCTAACCTTAAACTTAACTCTAGTTCTCACCTTAATTATAAACCTAAGTTCAACGGAATTTGGCGCAAAGCTATATGTATTGCGGGATGTTCCTATTCCCGTGTCCTGTTTAGGCGGCCATACAAGTCATCATTGCCTCCGAATTTTCCTGGTGACAATAAAACATCTATTGCTGTGCTAGTCACGACGTGACCTAGTCTTTCGACTAAACCTGCCTTGGTTTGCCGATTTGATCCATTTTTGTGCATTTCTAGTCCATCTACAGTGATATTTCAACATTCAGAAGCGAAGGCATCCAGTGTGGGGCCCATAGAGTGGACACCGTGGTACCTTGCGTATCAATCAGTTCTCCAGCGAGGCAGACTTTCACAGCATCTACCGCCGTTTCCTCTCTTTTACCCACCTTGGTCCAATGGCAAGGCAAAATTAAGATGACTTTAATGGGTGAGGGTGTTAGAGAACCATTTAGTGAGAATGACATCGACCTCTGGGTCGGTTAGTTCCCATTTTGTTATAGGATAATCCCTGGGGTCGGCCGGGTATTGGTAAGTTGCTTTCTAGCTGGCCTTTCTGCCGCACCATATATTCGTTTTGGGCCTTTCGATTTTACCTTGGTCCATCGGAACCACTTTGTCAACTGTATCCTAGTTACCCTCGACAGAATGACGTAGACTTCGTTGATTTTTCGATGGGCGTCAATGCCGTGGTTCGGTCAACCCATTGTTGTCGTCGTTGTACAATTCAAACCCCAGGTACGTGGCCAGAAGCGCGCATGGTTCAGCACAGTCACATTAACGGAACTTTCTGTCAGTAGATCGTCAAATGTAGTCTTAAATGCAGGCTATCCTCTCATACCCGGCATATATGTACGTAATTTTGGCCCTAACAAGCAACGTAAGGTTGTGCATATACATAAATTGTGTTTTGTTCCTTAATATCCGACCCGACTAAGCGTTTTACCAAGTTCCCTCTAGTTTACTCAATCAGTGTCTACTGTGTGAATATTATTGGCATATTAAACAACGGAGCCCATTTTTTCATTGTGAACTACGGAGATTGCGTTACCAGTGTTACCAGGTCGTTCAGACGTCAAGACTCCTATTCTACTTCTGTCAGGCATAAGAACTGAAGTAAGGAAGAGGGGAACGAGTATCTGACACTTAGCTACCTCTCTGTCTCGTCACTGTAAAGCGAATTGGTAGGTGTGAAAACGCCTACTGGGTTCATCTTCGGCCAAAGAAACCTTAAGGCCGGTATTAACGCTCTATGCGAGCACAAGGTTTAGTTGGCTAGCTGTATGGTCACTGCTTCTGTCGTCGCACGTATCCGCTGTTGCAGAAACTTGGAATGTCTAGACGACACTTTAAAAATGACTTAGGACTGGTTGACGTCTACCCAGTAGCCGCTGTCAACCATGTGAGTCACACTTTATTAAAACTCTTGACTGAGAAATATATTCCTTAAAATTTAACTCGAACATCTGATTCTCTTGGAGCCCTGTCTCGAGAATTTAATTGGCAAATAAATAGAAGATGTTTTTAAACACGATACTGGAAAATTTGTTTAGAAAATAAAATGAGTTTTAATTGGTTTCCATAATCAGCGAAAGATAGCAGAATGTTCGCATATTCATGCTTACGGGATCATCTTCTAAACAGTACACGAAGGACATATAGAGGGAATTTCGAGCAGGTTAGTTTAGGAAAGTGCGGTAACCTTTTGATTGAAATGCCTAAGGTCGGTGTCCATTAACTTTTCCAGGTAGAGCACAGTTGTGCTTATCCACTCGAGTATTAAATGTGGCCTTGTGCTAAAATGCAAAAGGAGTCAGTGTTAGTTGGCAAGGTTTGTTAGGATTATGATAATTAACGACAGAGAACCTTCTGCGATCGATGTTACGGTTAACGTTAGAACAGGGAAGATACTCTCCGGAGGTTAGCCAAAAGCCACTTTTACCCATATAAAGCCATTTTTCGGTTCTTGCCTAGTGATTCTCCTTTTTTTATAGGCGTTCTGCATAAAAATGCCTTTAGATTTACAGTTCATTTGCTATCTTATGAAATCTTTACCAAATTTCTAAAATGGTATTTCGATTAGAAAATATAAGTTAAGTAGGTTTGCAAGATAAATAATCGTACAAAATAAGTCGAGAATATTTCACCTACCACAAGATGCCGGCTTTTGGGTCAGCTTCTTTTCACCCGCCTGCAAAAACTACGCTCTGCATGAAACTACTATTGGAATAGTATCGATATTTTCCATCTATTTTCTATGCTCATGCAAGTTCAAATAAATTTTACAAAACGTATTTAATAAAGTAGTTTTTCTTGTATTCGTTTCTTAGAACATTACGCCTTCTTCAAAATTTATGCATAAAGAGAGGGTAGATTTTAGTTCTTTATTCAATATCCCAATAAATTTGTACCCGACACACTGTTACTCCTTCTTTCAGGATTTCCAGATTTCAAGGTGTATATTTTCCATGTAAGGAATATCATGCACTTCTATACGTTGACAGGAAGATTTTCTAAAGTAAACACCAGATTTTGCAGTGGATGTCGATCATCTTGTATAGTTAACAAACACCATTTACATTTGAACCAATACGATTCTTGTCTTATGGCCTTTTCCCTGTCTTCAAAATCTCATTACTACAAGATTTTCAAAACCGAAAAATATCCTTCCTTTAGGACAACATTTTGAAGACGAGTTAATTTGTTACGGCAGAAATACACGAAAGGAAATTGAATACATGCTTTCTTTAAAAGGTATTTGATTTTATAAGGGAAATAGCATGCTATTCAAGGATTCTTTTTGCAGAGTGAAATGTTTTCAGACGACAGAAAAATAGTTTGTTCAAAAATTGGCATCCTGCCGTGATTGGAATATTTGGGGATTATGTTGTATGATAAATAGTATTATGACTATACTTAACTAACCTTTTCTAATCGAAAAGTAAAATTGCAGAATTGTGATACATGTTTAATTAGTTAGCACATTTATTGCAATTTGAGCATAGTTTACGTCTAGTTGTAACAATTTCTTTTACACTCATTATTTTAGGTATAAGAAATTAAAAATACGTGGCGAAGTACTCTTTCGTCAACCTATTGTCTGAAAGCGTTTGAATCCCCGCACGGCCACAACCGCGTTAATTAGTGCAAGTGAGAAGAAAAAATAAATGATCACTATCTGCTGTTTCTTCTATTGTTGCATCGTTACCCAGAAATAAAAGAAATGTTTCAAAATCGTAAAATCCCTTGTTCTCCCAGAAGATTTGAAACCATTATAACAATTTTTGTCTGTCTAGGCCTCACAATTTAATTATCGATGATGAAGTTGTGTGAAATTACTGCCTTTAAAAAACTGGGTTAACACCTGAAAAGGACAACTTTCAGAATTTCGCTCCATTTGCATATATTTGACGTTTTATATGTTATTCAGAGTGGGTTGAGCACCGTTGCTTTCCACGTGGTATGACTGCTGACAACGGTCCACGCAGTCCATGTGTTGAACCAACACGGGGCCAGACCAGGGTGTGGCATGCGTTATTGGGATGCGTGCCCATAACAAATGCCACACATCGGGCTAGGTGTGTTGACACTCCTAGGCACAGACTCATGCCACGCCAGCCACTGCATTCGATCTCGCCTCAGGTCTTCTTGCTTATTTCTTGTCACCGGGTCAAGGTGGGTGACGGAGGATGGATTTCAATAGATGCAGCGCACGTTTACTATCACCAACTGAATTCGCTGTCCTTATACCCACCCTGCTGTACACCACATAGTGAATATCATTGGAAACGACATTCAGACAGTCGCATATTCAGAGTGGGCATTAAATTACAAAGCATGGGTTATATTGGGTTGCCTTTTGGAAACCATGTGTCTTTATTTACAGTCGACGTTTTCGGTTTATACTAAATGTTTTGTATCATTGGTGGTTATATTTCAAATAAAAAGTCAATACGAACAAATCAATCATTATGTACTTCCACTGATTTTTCCGGACTTTGTGAGCACGCTGTATTTTCAATTGCCATACTAATAAGTATATCAGTGGTGAGAGTCAAAAACTTCATGTAAGACTGAATTCAATTAAACACGTCATGAAAACTGTTTATTTTCTCAGAAACGTATTTTATAGTCTAGCAGCCCTGCAAGTGGTGATGGGTCGTTTTATCGCTCACTTTAGGTTGGGCACAAATTAGTACCCTATCTTGTTTCTAACTGGAATCTGTTGACGCACGAAGGTATTGCAATTCGAATACATTGTCCTGTGGTTCATTGGAGCGTGTCAGTCCATGCTCATATAACGACCCACCACAACTACTTTCGTGACTGTTCTGGTGGTCGCTGTTGAAATTCTAAACTTGATTCGTCATTATCGCTTTCCTGATGGCTTCAGTTTTCTTATCCCAGCAAATTTTTTCTGTAAAATAGGACACCAAAGAAACGTTATTTAGTTATTTTATTCCACTTAAATCTTTAAATATTATGCCTGTTATGACAGTGTTATGATGTTCTCTGAATTTTCATACTTTATTTCGTTTAATGATGACGAAAGGAACCCCACATAGCGAACCCAAAATGTTGATTCGTGGTGATTCCAACCGTTGCAGAACCACCTCGCCTACCATTTCCTACTCTAAAATTAGCTGCTCTTCTTCTGGTAATACGTTCCTACTTTAATTTTATTTAATAGTATGAATACACAGTTTGGCATTGCATTTGACCTAAATGCAAAGCGCCTTCATGACAAAATACCTTTCACTGTCATCCTCTTAATTTACACTTTTGCCTATGAATATAATGGCTATAGATATCAAAACTGCAGCTGATTAAAACAGTTTTGAGCCTACTATGACTGCAGTTCATAGTGAGACCAACTCGATTTTCTTTCAAAAGTACTACATTAACAGACACTACTGCTCCCCCATCCATTCAGCATTCAGGTATACTGCATGCTTCCAGTCTGCTTGGTGAGAAAGGGTCTTAAAAGCCCTATATTTTGCTTAGTCCGTCATGTCCACGTGCACATATTAGAATGTTCAATCCCTCTTTTCCGCTGATCTTTCAAGGAAAGCATTTTGATTAAAATTTCCTGCGGTCATTGAGCCCACTTATCTGAGTGGATGGATCACACGTGAATTGAAGGTGGTGCTGCAATAAGATAGCTTAACTGCTGAACCCACTGTGCTTGCTAGGTATTTTTTAGAAGCATAGCTCCTAGTTGACGGTGCAGACATGCAACAGGGCTCAAACGGCTCTTTTACATCCAGGCGTCATATAATTATAGCTCTGTGTCGCTCTATATTCTCCAAATGAGCTTTAATTCGGGATCTGAGGGAAAAGGTAGTCTAACGGTCTAATTTGGTGCGGCAATCAGAAACCGTTTGGGGGAAATTCTACTTTTATCTAAACCTTTAGGTTCTCGGTCATGTACAGTGACCTAGGAGGACTTAGAGGCGAAATCCGGAGGCTCTCCTCTGCCACTAATTTCCATATTTCGTTCTGTAATCGGTGAATGGATTCTCATCTGTCCCTAGATATTCCTAAGCGTGGTCCCTGTCTCCAGGTTAAGACCTTTAAGCCAAAGAAGCAGCCAGACGCGTGCTCCAAATCTCAGGCCTTATCGACCTGACAGGCTGCGGGCAGCCTCCATCGCAGCCTCTCTCCTTGAGCTGGTGGGAGTGATCGAGAAATGCCTTCATTTGGCATTGTGAGCGAGCTCCAGCAGCTGACCAGGGCAAGTCAGTTCGCCGTAGGTTGTGGAGGACAAGTAGTCCCATTAAAAGGCGAAATTAACTTACTCGATAATGGTCACTTGAATTTGGACTTAGCACGCACAGCAGATGTATGACAGGCGATATGCAGGGATGTGCGAAAACGTAGACGCAATCGCGGGAGCAATAACTTCATTCACCCGACGTTTTGGATGAAGGCTCGAACACAGCATGAGAAACGGCTTCAGATACGGGTAATTTAAGCACAATGGTTGCGGTATACCTGGGATCCAGTCGCTATGCTATCACGTACCAATGACAGTTAACACCCGTCTCGCACTTTCATCGAGGATGGTGTGATAATGACTTGATTGTCAGCATTGGAATATTTAATCGTTTAAATTTCATCACCCGCATGGGTTATGGCTTGCGGATTGCTTGATCACCTGCCTCACTGGCGAAGTCGTTGGGGGCAATGCTCAAATGCGTGCTCCCCCAGTGGCTAACTACTGTGCCCAATATAAGTTTCAGCAATGAACATGGAGAGAGTAGTTGCACCTGTAAACCTACTAGGGCCTAGTGAACCATGACTCAAGCAGCTCATGGCTCACGCGACTGCCACCTATCGCGATAATTTCGGTCTCTGAAAACTTGAACTAGTGGCCAGGTCTCGGCGAATAAGCTGCCGTTTACGGCTGACATTTTTCCGCTCTGCTGCCGTGTTTTTGGCCTATCGCTTCCATTGCTTTCTTCTCGGTTCTCTGACGTAATTGCTTTAACCACAAAGGCACCAGATCCGATAAACGACTCCAATTGTGTCGTGTCAGTGGGTATTTTTGCCGCATTACCTATCCCCTGATGGTTGACTCAGTTCTGTAGGCAACGCCAGCTGATGCGAGAGGGTGGCTGATGGCCTCTGAGAAGTCTTGAACGTAAGGGTAGTCACTTTATCTGAGCATTCGATGGAGGTATTTTAATTCCAGATCCTTCCCGCTGCACTGTGTCTCAACACACCGATAAAGCTCTTTAACGTAAATGAGTTGGTAGCTATGTGGAGATTAATGGAGGTCGAAGAACGTTGCCGAAAAAGTCAAGGCAGACTGAAATGGCCATTTCTGGCTCGTTACCCGTCAGTCAGCAATGTTCAAACCCCTTAGTTTTGCATTACTCGAGGATAAAACTGACGACATATTGCTTAGAGTTCCCGCGCTCTAAACACCGGGCCACGAGCTCATTATCTTGCCGGTTTCGATTGGAACTAGCAACCTTGGTGGATGGTCGCTCGAACATCGGTAACGGGACGAGTGAATCCCGTTACCGATGGTTGAGCGTCCATTTGTGAAACACTCGACGGTCTCGGTGGAATTCAAAACCCACAAAAAGCATGAGGAAGGCCTTAATATTGCGAACGCTCTGGTCAACTGAGCTAAGACGTCCCACCGGGAGTCCTGAGTCTAATTATATTTGGGTCTATTTACCCGCCCAGCCTACTGGGACTTATGGATTCTAACAATTCTGATACAGGATGCTGACTGTTCAAGCAGGATTTCTTATGCAATCAATGTAGAATTCACCACATGACTACCCAGCCTAGTAACTGAATGGAGTATTTGCCAGATTTGATTAATTCATTTCACCCAGCTGTGACCCAGTTGTTTTCATGGGTTTTAAATTGCACAGAGGTCGACAATTTTTCACAACTGGGGATTGTTTTTTGATGTTCGGTACTTGCATTGTATTTGTCACTTTCTAGAAAACTTACATCTTTGGTCCACCGGCAGTTCTAACCACGGGTTGGACGATGTCCACCACGTTCTTCAGGGGGCTGAGGGCAAATTTGGTGACTTGCGTGTGACTTATTTTAACGTTATAGGTGAACTCCGATGCATCTATCGCACCCTTTCTTCCCTCATCTACCCGTGCCCGATGTCAAGATAGAGTAAAGAAGACGGGAGGCGGGGTCGAGTGCAGGTGGCTGGCACGGCGAAGTTCGCACCGAAGCGTACCACCACGCTCCCTGGTTCACAAAAGACGCTTGACCAGGATGTTACCCCACAGCACGAGGATAGGAGCAGTGGCACAGGCCCCAGATCATACAACCTGCCCCTGTGGGCCACTAAACCCTATCAAACAACACTGGGGTCATAGCCTGTACTTGGCCAGGATACGCGTATTTCATAATGCACCCGGAGTTGGGCCATAAAAAGCTGCGGCACAGGTCTCACCTGTAGCTTAGAAACTATAGGGAGAGGAACTAAAGAAAAAACTTACGCGACAGGTGCCCGTTTTGGTTGTTGATTTAGGAGTGCATTTGTGATGCATGCGTTTAGTTGGGAGACTGTGTGGTGATGTGGGCAGACCTGTGGTAATGTATCGCAGGTTTTCAGTGGAGGCGCATGGGGCCAATTAAGCCCGTGCGATGAGTGAACGTGGGTGGGCAGTGGAGATGGACTCGGCGACTGGGGCCCAGGCAGTGGTTCACTAGTCTCCGTGCGATGGATGTGCAAATGACTGGCCAGGCCGATACCTGTGGTGAAGGTGCTGTGGCAGTGGCGACAGGATAGGTCGAGAGGTGTTGAGTCGGCTGGGTTTGTGCAACTGACACTGGTGGTCATGCTGGTGAGAGGGTTGGGATGAGAGAGTGTGAATAGATCTACAAGGCGTGCTAGGTGGTTCAGCATTGCGGTTGATTCCGCTCTCATGAATGCGCAAGTGGCGCAATAAACCTATGTGGTGAGTGAATGCACAAGAGCCGTGAAGGCAGTGAAGGCGGCGGTCCCTGCCGTGCGTTGGTTTTCTAGGCGCTGGCTTGGCAGTCTCTGCGCTAAAGGTCCGCAAGTGTCTGATCAGGTCGATGCATTAGGTGAATTTCTGATGACAGTGAGGACAGCTGGCGACCGAGTGCATATCACGATTGGTAGTGGTGGTGGCGGTAGTGAAGTTGGTGGTCGACTGGGCATCGTGATTGTTCTCACCGGTGACGGGACAGAAAAAGGTGACAGTGGCTCTCGCCACCACGTGGACAGTGATCAGGGGGGTGTGGACAGCGGTGCTCGATGGCGGCGCGATACTGGGACTGTGATAGACAGAGAGAGCGTGCGATACGCTTCATTTTGAAAGTGTCAGTGTTATTTTGAAATGTCAGCAGAAAAAATGTCTCCATTAACAGTGGCTAAAATTGGTACGCAATAGAAAGCACCGGAAGAAAATAAAAGATATATAATCACCGAAAGTGGCAACTGTCTGCATCATGAACGGTCGTCCGTGAATGCGTCGCAAAAGTGCACCAGCTTTTCTTCAAAATGGTCCAGGTGTCGTTTGCAAATGCTTTTCATATCGTAGTTAATATAAACAAAGAGTGGTAAATAGCAGTATATAATGAGATAAATGGACCAATCCATGTACACATAAGAAAATTTGCATCTGAATGGAGAGCAATAAAAAAGGCAGCTAAATTTCAAAAGCTCACCATGACAAAAGAAGAAGGAACGTACACTGAGAGAGTTGCATTCGAGGTTTGCATTTTTGAGTAGTGATTGTGCCCATCCATCTTCAGAGACTGGAGACTCTTGCCACAGCCCTCATTAGGTGACGTCCACTGATAAGCGGTGACGAGGGTGGTCGGTGCTGTGGGTGCCGCCTGGCTTGGAGCAGGGAGGATTGAGGAGACAGTGATTGGCTGATTGCTAGTGCATGGGCTCCGGAGATGACTGACGAGGCCAATTCACGCGTGGAAAGTTCTCTGAGAGCGCGGATATTTTAAGAGGGGTTGAATGCGGGCGTAGCAGACCTGGCTGCTCTCTTGGCTTCGGGGCAGCAATCCAATTGGCTTCATATACTACCGACCCGATATTAACTGTTCTTCTCCCGATATACTCTTCCTTAGTGCGCAAGGATAATTCGCCGGTTATTCAAGGAAGTATTCACAGTATAATTGTAGCGTTGGACTTAGCCTCCAGGTCTGTGAGAATTCTCAGCCACATCTCCATAGAAGAGGCATTTGAGTAGCTGATCAATGTATATTGGCAAAAGGTGACTAAAAGGTCGCGAGGTCAAGCCTACGGCACCGATCCGATTGGGTTAGGGTATGGCTGGCTGATAACGGCTAATAAGTAAGCAATGGTTATTCCAGTCTCCCTTATCATTGTCGGTTCAGTTATTCTGCCTACATCATAAGCCGTTGCGCAGCTGCTGGCACGGCTCGAGAGTGAGCATTCATTGAAATTCTATCCAACATTTCGTGAGTTCGAGCCTCGGAGTTCACAACGCCTGGGGATGGGTGTGACTGACGCATTACGGCTAATAATACAGAAATGGTCATTCCAGTATCCCTTATCAATGTCGATTCTTTTATTCTGAAAATATAAAAAGCCACCGTGCGGCTGTTGGTGGTGCTCTAGAGTGAACCCCACGGATATATGGGATGAGTGAGTCCTGTAAAAGATCGCTGAGCACATCTTAACAGAGTTACTATTCCCGATCAAATCCTGGAAAGACAATGAACACATGGCCCGGTGAGAAAAGCGTTTGACTTCTAACAAACAGGTCGCGAGTTCAAGCCTCGGGAGGCGAAGCGTCTGGGGTTGGGAATGGCTGCTTGATGTGGGCTGTTAAGCCAAAAATGGCCATTCAAGTTTCTCTTATCATTGTCGGTCCAGTAATTCTGTGTTCATCATTAACCTTCGAACGTGCGCCCTAGGGACCAACGGTATGTGTGCGTCCTGTAAAAGATCAGTGAGTGCCTAAATAACATACATAATATTCCCGATTGAAACCGGGAAGACAACGAACATATGGCGTATTTGGAATTGCGTTGGACTTCTGAACAACAGGTTACTAGTTCGAGCTTCGGGCGCTTCAGCGACTGATGTTGTAAATGGCTGGCTTATGACTGCTAATAAGCCAGAAATGACCATTTCAGTTTCCCTTATCAATATCAGTATTGTTATTCTGTCATTATAAGTTGCCGCCCTGCGGCTGCTGACGGGGCTCGAGCGTGAGCCCCAAAGCACAACAAGATGAGTGAATCCTGTAACCGATGGGTTAGTGCCTACTTAACATAGTTATATTCCTGATCTGAATCGGCAAGACAACGAGTTCATGGCACACTGAGAAGCAAGTGGTTCCACTTACCAAGGAGTCTTGAGTTCGAGGCTCAGCTGCCGCAGCTCCTGAGGTTGAGTATGTCTGGCTGATGACGGCTATTAAGCCAGAAATGGCCATTCCAAACCCATATCATTTTCGATACAGTTATTCTGCTTCATCATTTGTCATTGTGCGGCTGCTGGCGGGGCTCGAGCGTGAGCCCCAAGACACAACGGTAGGAGTGGGTCTTGTAGCGGATAGGTAACCGCCTACTTACTAAAATTAACAATTCAAGATCCAGATCGGAGTGCAGTGCAGTGTACTACTAACCGACAGGTGGCAAGCTCGTGCCTCATGCGACACAGTGCCAGGGGTTGGGTATGACAGACTGATGTCGGCTGACAAGGCAGAAATGGCCATTCCAATCTCCGTTATCAATTATGGCACTGTTATTCTGACTCTATAATTAGCCGCCGTGAGGTTGTTGCGTGGCCACAGAGTGAGTGCCAACGCACAATTGGATGAGAGAGGCCTGTAACCGATTGGTAAGCACCTACTTAACCCATTTAATATTCCCTTTTTAAACCGGCAAAACATCGAGCTCGTTGCACAGTCGGAATCAAGTTGGAATTCTTACCAAAAGGTCGCGAGTTCGAGACTCCGGCGACGCAGAGCCTGGAGTAGGGTATGGCTGGCTGCCTGTGGCTAGTATGCCACAACTGGCCATACAAATCTCCCTTGTCTTTGTTGGTCCAGTTATTCTGAATACATTAATAGCGACTTGTGGCTCTTGATGGGGATTAAGAGTGAGCCCCGAGGAACGACGGTAGGATAGAGTCCCCTTACTGATCGTTGAGCGCTTATTTAATATAGTTAGTATTCGCGATCCAATTCGAAAAAAATGACGCACTCGTGGAGATGAAGGAAGAGCGTTGGACGTCTAACAATCAGGTCAGGAGTTCGGTCGTCGGATGCGGCAGAGTCAGGGGTTGAGTATGGCTGGCTGATGACAGCCAATAAGGCAGAAATGGCCATTCCACTCTCCCTTGTCATGTTTGGTCCAGTTACGCTGCTTGCATCATTAACGACGTGTGGCTCCTGATTGGCATTGAGAGCGAGCGCAAAGGAACCATGGGAAGATTTAATCCTGTAATCGATCGGTGTGTGCCTAATAAGCATATATAATATAACCGATAAAAATCGGCAAGACATTGATCACTTGGCGCAGAGGGTAGAGCGTTGGACTTCTAACCAACAGGTTATGGGTTCGACCCTCAGGCGCCCCAGCGTCTGGGGTGGACAATGGCCAGCTGATGTCAGCCAATAATGCAGAACTGGTCATTCCCGTCTCCCATGTATTTGTTGGTCCAGTTATTCTGCCTATATCATAAGTGAAGTGTGGCCCCTGGTGGAGATCGAGAGTGAGCCCCAGTAAACGGTGGGACGACAAAGTCATGTAACTGATCGGTTAGCGCCTACATAACAAAGTTAATATTCCCGATCCAAATCGGAATGTCAACGTGCACCTGGCGAACAGGGTAGGGCCTTGGACATAATATTAACAGGTTGCGCATTCGTTCCTCGGTCGCCTCAGCATCTGGGTTTGACAATGGTGCGTTAACGACAGCTAATAAGGCAGAATTGGCCATTCCAGTCTTCCTTGTCGTTGTTGGCCCAGTTATTCTGCCTATATTATAAGCGACGTGTGGCTACTGGTGTTGATAAAGAGTGAGTCGCAGGGAAAAACGGAACGGTAGAGTCCTGTACCCGATCGGCGAGTGCCTACTTAACAAAGTTAATACTCCAGCTGCAAATTGGAACGAAAAATAGGGTAGAGCATGGGAATTCTAAACAAATGGTCACGAGTTTGATCCTCGGTCGCCGCAGCGTTTGGGGTTGAGTATGGCCTGCGGATGACAGCCAACAAAACAGAAATGGCCATTCTTGTCTCCCTTGTCGCTGTTGGTCCAGTTATTCTACCTTCACCATTAGTGACTTATGAAGCATAGTGGCCATTGAGAGTGAGCACCAAGGAATAACTGGACGATAGAGCCCTGTGACTGATCCGTGAGCACTTAGTTAACATAGTTAATATTCCCAATCCAAATTGGAAAGACATCATGCTCGTGGCGAAGAGAGTAGAGCCTTAGACGTATTACCAACAGGTTTCGTGTTAAAGCCACGGGCGCCGCAGCATCTGTGGACGTGTTTGGCTGGCTGATGACAGCCAATAAGGGAGAATTTTCCATTCCAGTCTCCCTTGTCGTTGTTGGTCCAGTTATTCTGCCTACATCATTAGTGACGTGCAGATCCTGGTGGGGATTGAGAGTGAACCCCAAGGAGAATGGCACAATATAGTCCTGTAACTGATCGGGGAGCGCTTACATAACACAGTTAATATTCCCAACCGAAACCCCCAAATCAACGAGCTCGTAGGGCAGCGTTTAAAGCGGTCGATTTCAAAGCAGCATGCAGTTCGTTCGAGCGTGGGGCACCGCAGTGCCTGGGTTTGTCTATGGACGGCTGATAATGGCAATTAAGCCAGATATGGCCATTCCAGTCTTCCTTGTCATTGTGGGTCCTCTATTTCTCATTTTTTTGAGTAAGCATCATGCAGCTGATGGTGGGGTGACAGAGTAAACCCGAAGGTGAATCGGGAGGAGTGAGACGTTAAACCGATCCTAAGCGCCTTCATAACATATTTAATATTCCCGGCCAAAACCGGCAAATCAACGAGCTCGTACAGCATTGGGTAGATATTTCGACTTATATCCAACAGGTTGCGAGTCAGAAGCTGGGGCATCGCAGTGCCTGGGTTTGTCTATGGAAGCCTGTTAATGGATAATAAGCTAGAAACGTCAATTTTAGACTCTATTGTAATTGTCGGTGCCTATTACTCCTTCTCTTACAAGCCATCCTGCGGATGCTGGCGGTGCTCGAGAATCTGTCCCAAGGCAAATAGTGACCAGTGTGTCCTGTAACCGATCGGTGAACCCTTTCATAACAAAGTAACTATTCCTGATCGAAACCGGCATAAAAATGAACTCGTAGCGCAGCGTGTGATGCGGTCAATTTCTAACCACCATGCAGCTCGTTCGAGCCTGGAACACCGCAGTGCCACGGTTTGTCCGTGGATTTCTGATGATGGCTAATAAGCCAAATATGGCCATTGCAGTCTTCCTTGTCATTATGGCTCGTCTATTTCTCCTTCTCTCAGTAGCCTCCGTGCGGATGCTGTCGGTGCTCAAAAAAGTGTCCCAGGCAAATAGTGACCATTGTGCCCTGTAACTTATCGTAAGCGCCTTCATAACATAGTTAGTATTCCAGACCGAAACCATCAAAACAGCGCGATCGTAGTGCAACGTTTGAAGCGGTCTATTTCTAACCAGCATGCAGCTTGTTCGATTGTGGGGCACCGCAGTGTCTGGGTTTGTCTATGGATGGCTGATGATGGCTAATAAGCCAGATATGGCCATTTCAGTCTACCTTAATATTGTGGCTCCTCTTTTTCTACTTCTCTCAGTAGCCGCCGTGCAGATGCTGGTGGAGCTCGAAAAAGTGTCCAAATGCACAGAGTGACCATTGTGTCCTATAACCGATCGGTGATCCCCTTTATAACATAGTTAATATTCCCCTCCGAAACCGGCAAATCAACGGGCGCGTAGCTCAGCGTATAAAGCGCATGTTTTCTAACCAGCAGGCAGCTTGTTTCAGCCTGGGGCACCGCAGTGTCTGGGTTTGTCTATGGATGGCTGATGATTGTTAATAAACCAGATATGGCCATTCCCGTCTTCCTTGTCATTATGGCTCCTATATTTCTCCTTCTCTGATTAACCACCTTGCGGACGCTGTCAGCGCTCGAGACTGTGTCCCAAGGCACAGAGTGACCATTGTGTCCTGTAACCTATCGGTGAACCCCTTCATAACGTAGTTAATATTTTCGACCGAAACCGGCAAAAAAACGAGCTCGTAGCGCAGAGTTTAAAGCGGTCGATTTCTAACCTACTCGCAGCTCGTTCGAGCCTGGGGCATCGTACTGCCTGGGTTTCTTTATGGATGAATGATGTTGGCCAATTAGCCAGATATGGCCATTCCTCTCTACCTTGTCATTGTGGCTCCTTTATTTCTCCTTCTCTCAGTAGCCGCCCTGTGGAAGCTTGCGGTGCTCGAAAAGGTGTGGCCAGTGTGTCCTTTAAACGATCGGTGAACCCCTTCATAACATAGTGAATATTTCTGACCGAAACCGGCAAATGAACGGGCTCGTAGTGCAGTGTGTAAATATTTCAACTTATATCCCCTATGTTGCGAGTTCGAGCCCGTGGCACCGCAGTGCCTGGGTTTGTCTATGGATGGCTGATGATGGCTGCCAGAAATGGCTATTCCACTCTTCCTTGTCATTGTCAGTCCTGTTATTCTGCCTACAGCATTATTCGCCGTGCGGTTGCTTTCAGGGCTCGAGAATTAACCCCAAGGAACAACGCGAAGGGAGGGTTCTGTAACAGATCTTTGTGTGCCTTCTTACCATAATTAATATTCCCGATCGATACCGGCAAGTCACCGAGCTCGGGACGCAATGCGCAGAGCGTTGGACTTCTAAACAAGAGGTGGCATCTTCGAGCCTCGGGCGCTGCAGCGCCTGTGGTTGGTTATGACTGGCTGATGACGGCTCAGAGGAGTCATGCAGCAAAAGGCATATCAAGTTGGATTCAGCGTAAAGAAATCTGAAGGAGAAGCGGAAGAAATGAAAACCAACCTTGACATACTGTTACACACGTCGGCCGCTCAATTTAGCAAACTTCACACTATTAGGCTTCCCTGTTATTGATGCTTGGGTTAACCTTATCGACGTAGTCAATCTTTTTCATAATGACAGTTGCGCCACCTTTGTCTGCTGGCACATAAACTATACTTTTATCGGTCTTCAGAAAGCGTAAGCCCTTTACTTCGTCGATGGATAAGACTTTGTGGTGTTTCCTTTGCCGACTGAGGCCAATGGCGCAGCTGCGTATGTCTGAATGCGTGTCTTCAGGGACAGCAAAGGTCATTGGGAGAGATTCGAGGCTCGTGGCATCACTATGGCTGCATTTTTGATAGTGGGCTAGTTTACGCGGGTCTCAGACTCTTGTTCGAAAGGTTTGTCAGGTTATTGCACAAGACCCGAAATCCATATTTTGGGCAAATAGCTTTCCAGTATCATCTGATAGAGTGGGCTTGAAACAAATACACTTAGATAGCATGCCATGATCGCGAAAGAGGTGAAGAAGCGTTAGCTGCTCGAAAGTATGGCTTATTGCATGGCGTACGTGAGCCTGAAGATGATGGTATACGGGAAGGCCACAAACACGGGTCGAGTCCCATGCTATCACAACAACCACCCGGTACGTAATAAATGCAGCTGTGTGCGAAGTCTCTAAGAAAGAGCTGAGACTCATTGCAGTGAAGCAGCTGACAAGGTAGCCGAAATTCTGTACTTACATCAGATGCTCACCGTCAATGAGTACCCCTGCAGCTTTATAGAAAGCAGTAGATGGTTCAATCCAAGTAGAAAGCTAACTGCATATCAATCGAGCGTCTGGCGGGCGCTGCCATATGTCACGGACGTGTCGAAAACAGTTGCTCGTCTCTTGCAACCGTTGGATATCGGAATCACCCACAGACCGTAGGTAATAATCAGACATCTGGCTATGGAACCAAAGACCCCTTGTAACGAATTGAAACGGCTAATATCGTCTACCGTATCTAGTGCGGGCCCTATGAAGTGAACTACGTCTTGGAAATTAGTAAGAGGTTACAGATCCACATGAATGAGCTTGCAAGTGTTGGTGGCAGAACAATGTGCAGCTTCTGGACATGTCCTCATATTCCAAGATGCTGAAGTTATGTGATGAGGGAGCGAACAAACACTCAGGGAGATGCTCGAAGCCTAGTCTACCTCCATAAACGCTGTGTGACTCTACCGGCAACCTACCAAGCTCTACGGGCATGGTTTAATAAGAAGGACCGCGGGCGTAAAGTCTGACCAGACAAGGTGGTAATCCAACCCAGACCGAGATAGAGCACGAACGGTCACTGGGCGCAAACCCAAACGGGGGCAACCAATGGGCTTGAAAGCAGGCAGGCGTCACCACACGTCAGGAATGCAGGAAAGTTATGGACATTGCCAGCCCGGTAGCAACTAAGACGTAAACACGAACGTGTCAGCCACCGTTAAAACGTTTGCGGATAGTTGCTAACTCGGTATGGAGATGAGAAACGCGGAGGGCGGACAACAACTACGGACAGTGCGAACGAAAACAATGGCCATTTTCATCCCAACACTCCATCCCCCGACGAGAAGAGGGTGAAGAACCTCCGCTCTCCTTACCACAATCACCGACGCTGAGTTGCAGCGTGGGCAGATGACCTTGAGGTCAGTGGTATAACAGACCAATAACACAAAATAAATACTCTGGAGACCAGTACATAAACTACCTCTGACGATGAAAGCTTGTTTGCTTTTGAAACGTCAGGACCTTAAATTCATGGTTCATGTGATTGCCTTACATTCTCAATTATGTCACATATGTATGCTTGTGTGTATGGGGTGCTAGTTAGAGAATGCACCGTGCTGCTGGCATTCTGTTACTCCATTCATATTATGCAGGTAGTGAATGTTCCTCTGACGGCCCTTAACTGGTACCCAACTGTCATCTGTGGCTCCTCAAAGCTTAGCACTGCCCAGCGCCCCCACCGCGGTAACCGCTTCGACCAGCAGGCTACACCAGGGGGCAGGAATTTGGCGTTGTGTGCCCACCCCACACACACACACACACACGACAGTTCGACCGTCGTAGTCCGACGATGTCCACCGTATGCTCCACACCAGGTGGTGCAGGGACGGTGACTTGCGCGTGAATTAGTTTTAAGTGATAGTAGCCTTGCGCTGCAGCTACCGCACTCTCTCCTCCTCCCCACCTGAGCCCGGTGTCAAGACAGAGTCAAGAAGACCGGAGATGGGAGAGGGCGCAGGTGGCTGGCGCGGCCGGAGCCGCCCCTGGGCGTGCCACCACACCTGGCTCGGATCCCACGGAGTGGGAGTGCCATAAAGGCTACATTAAGAAGGAGCCATTGCAACCTGACTCTCAGTCCGCCAGTCAGCCACTCCACACAAAACACACATTGGGCTGACCACGCGGTCCGAGTTATCCCGTCAGTTGGCAACCTTCCAAGCCACGGCTTTTAGCGCACCGTGATAGTTTCAAGCGCGTCAGATTGTTTATAGTGAGGAAAATGCGCTGAGCTGTCGACCTCACTCTCTCCCCCACCCCCACAATCAGACCACTGTCCGAGCCGGTCAGTTGTCTGATGCGGAAGCGGGCGCAGCTGCTAGTGACCTCGCCTACGTGTACTACGTACACGACCTGGCCCCCAAACACAAGCACCAGGATTTCACACAACAGGGGGTTGAACGGCTTACATCTCACATGTGTGAGATAGCCAGAGGTCACGTTAAGAAGGAGCCATCGCAGCCTGACTCTCAGACCACCAGTCAGCCACTCCACACAACACACATTGGACTAACTGCGAGGTCTGAGTGTAATTGTCAGTTGGCAACCTTCCAACCGCGGCATTCAACGTTACCGCACTCTCTTCTCCTCCCCCACCTGAGCCCGGTCTCATGACACAGTCAAGAAGACCGGAGATGGGAGAGGGCACAGGTGGCTGGCGCGGCCGGAGCCGCCCCTGGGCGTGCCACCACACCTGGCTCGGATCCCACAGAGTGGGGATGCCATAAAGACCACATTAAGAAGGAGCCATTGCAGCCTGACTCTCAGTCCGCTAGTCAGCCACTCCACACAAAACACACATTGGGCTGACCACGCGGTCCGAGTTATCCCGTCAGTTGGCAACCTTCCAAGCCACGGCTTTTAGCGCACCGTGATAGTTTCAAGCGCGTCAGATTGTTTATAGTGAGGAATATGCGCTGAGCTGTCGACCTCACTCTCTCCCCCACCCCCACAGTCAGACTACTGTCCGAGCCGGTCAGTTGCCTGATGTGGGAGTGGGCGCATTGGCTGACGGATCGGCGTATCCGTCTTCGCGCGCCACAGCACGACCTGGCCCCCATAACGCACACGCCAGGATTCACTAACTCAGGGGATATGGAGGAGCCATCGCCGTCTGACTCCCAGTCCACTGGTCAGCCACTCGACACACACAACACATACACTGAGCCGACGTCGTGGTCTGGTGTAAGCGTCAGATTGGCAGCCTTCCAGCCACGGTTTCTAGGAAACCGTGATATACTCAGGTACATGGTGATTGTGAAGGTGTGGTCGATGTATTGGTGAAGATAGTGTGTTCATATGTAGCTTAGCCTCCGGTGGTTTACCGCAGGTTTTTGTGAATGCGCATGTGACCGAAAAGGCCCATGCGATGAGTGAATGCACGAGGACAGTGAGGGCAGTGGAGGCGGCGATCTCTGCTGTGTGTTGGAGCTCCAGGCACTGGTTCACCAGTCTCTGTACGATGGATTCGCAAGTGACCGACCAGGCCAATGCGTGAGGTGAATGTGCGGTTGCAATGAGGACAGTTTAGGAGGGAGTCCCCATCGCTGATGGTGGTAGTGGTGGTGACAGCGGTGGTTGTGGGGGTAACACGTGCTGAGCATTGTGATGCGGTCTCGATGATGGTGGGACTAGTGGAATTGATGCCAGGGGTGAGGGTGGAGGAGTCCGAAGGAGGGTTGACAGAAGTAGACGTAGAATTTTGAATTGTCGGATTGTTGATGCATTGCTTCCGAAGATGTCCGACTAGGCCGATTCGCGCGCGGAAGGTGCGGTGACAGCGCGGGCATGTTGGAAGGGCCTGGGCATTGGCGATGTTGATCCGGGGCGCTGGTGACTTTCGTGCCGCTCTTTTGGTCTTGGCAGCGGCGATCCTGTTGGCTTCGTAGATTGCTGCCCCTGTCTTCACTGTTCTCCTCCAAGCCGATCGATTTCGGGCAAGGTCCTCCCAGGACTCCGGATTGATCTGCAATTGCTTCAGGGAGGTCTTCAGAGTGTCTTTGTAGCGTCGTACTTGACCCCCTTGTCGACGAGAACCCATGGCGAGATCTCCATAGAAGAGTCGTTTGGGTAGCCTTTCGTCATCCATCCGCACAAGGTGACCGCTCCAGCGCAGTTGCAGTTGTTTCAACTGAGCGAAAATGCTGAGAATGCCTGTTCGTTCCAGCACTTCCGTGTCCGGTATCCTGTCTTGCCAACTCAGCTTTAGTATTCTGCGGAGACAGCTGAGGTGGAAGTGGTTGAGCTTTCGTGCCTGCTTTTGGTAGATTGTCCACGTCTCCGCTCCATACAGCAGCGTTGGCAATATGACAGCTTTGTACATCTTGAGTTTGGTTCTGAGGTGGAGACCATGTCGATTCCAGACCACATTTTGCATGCGTCCAAAGGCTTGGCTGGCTTTAGCGATCCGATGGGCGATCTCATCGTCGACTTTGGTGCTGCGTGAGAGATTGCTGCCTAGATACGTGAAGGTATCTACAGATTTAAGTTGGGCGCCATTGACATTGATGTGAGCTGCGGTGTATAGAGTGTTTGGCGACGGTTGATGCATCACAACCGTTTTCTCAGTGTTGATGCGAAGTCCGAAGTTGTCACAGGCGGCAGCGAAGAGGTCCATGCTCCTTTGCATTTCCTCTTCTGTCGTTGTATTGAGTGCGCAGTCATCAGCGAATAGAAGTTCATGGATAGTCGCTGTGGAGACACGCGAGCGGAAGTGCATTCGTCGTTGGTTGAGGAGTCGGCCGTCCATCCGGTAGGCGATGCGGATCCCGGGGCGTTCGTCACGGTAGGCATCCATTAACATGGCAGAGAACATGAGGCTGAACAGGGTGGGAGCCAATACGCAGCCCTGCTTCACTCCGTTGGTCACTGCGAATGCTTCAGATACTGTCCCGTTGTCAGTAACGCGCGCCATCATCCCGTCGTGAAGCTGACGTACCATATGCGTGAACCGTTCAGGACAGCCGAATTTCTGCATGATTTTCCACAGCCCGTCGCGATTCACCGTGTCAAAGGCTTTCGTCAGGTCCACAAAGGTAGTGTAGAGGTGAGTCCGCATCTCTTGGCACTTCTCTTGCAGCTGGCGAGCAGCGAAGATCATGTCGATTGTTCCTCTGTGTCGTCGGAAGCCGCATTGACTTTCCGGGAGCAGTCCTTGCTCCAGGTGAGCGTTCAAGCGGTTGAGGAGAATGCGGGCGAAGATCTTTCCAGCGATGTTCAGTAGCGAAATTCCTCGGTGGTTGTCGCAAAGTTGGCGGTTTCCTTTCTTCTTTTGTATAGGTGGACAATGGTGGCGTCTTTGAAATCCTGAGGGACTTGTCCTTTGTGCCACATCTCCTGGAAGAGCACTGTGAGTCGATTCATCAGCTGGGGTCCACCATGCTTGTAAATCTCAGCAGGGATCTTGTCCGAGCCAGGTGCTTTCCCGCTGGAGAGTTGCTGCACTGCTCTGATGGTTTCTTGGAGAGGGCGGGAGATCAAGGTTGGCGTTGATTTCCACTTCAGGCAGGCGATCGATGGCGGCGTCGGAGATGGTGGAGGGCTGGTTGAGAACGCTTTGAAAGTGCTCTGCCCATCGCGTCAGGATTTGCGTCTTCTCGGTGAGCAGCGTCCTGCCGTCGGCACTGAGAAGAGGGGCGGCTCCTTTGACTGGAGGTCCGTAGACAGCCTTGGTGGCGGCGAAGAAGTTCTTCCATTCGTTTCGGTCCGCGTACCCTTGGATTTCCTCGGCTTTGCGCGTCATCCAGGCATCCTGCATCTCCCGCAGCCGTTGCTGTACAAGGCGGCGACTTTGGTAGAAGGCTGTCTTGTTTGCAGCGGTAGGGCGAGCGATGTAGGCTTTATGTAACTGGTTCTTTTCGACGAGCAGAGCGTTGATAGCTGCGTCGTTGTCATCGAACCAGTCTTGGTGCTGACGACGTGCGCGGCCGAGGACATCCAGGGCAGTGGATTGGATGGTGTCTCTCAGCTGACACCAGCGGTTCTCCACGGAGATGTCCGCGTCGGCGACTGGAAGGTTGGCTAGACGGTTGGCCAGTTCGTTGCTGAAATGTAGATGGTGAGCAGGCACATTCAACAAAACAGTATTCAGCTTACCTTGTGGTCGCTTACCTTGGGGTCTCCTGCGGGGTTGCAGACGGAGCCTCATCTTGGAGATGACGAGGCGGTGATCCGTCCATCCATCGGCATCGGGGATCGCCTTTGTCACCAACACGTCCTGTTTATCTCGCCTCCGGACGAGAACATAGTCCAAGAGGTGCCAGTGTCTCGATCGAGGATGTACCCAGGTCGCTTTTTGCCGCTTTGGGAGGCGGAAGAAGGTGTTGGTCAGAATAAGGCGGTGTTCAGCGCAGGTTCGTAGGAGAAGAAGACCGTTGTCATTGAAGCCAGCGAGACCATGGGGACCCAGCACTCCTCTCCACGAGGCACGGTCTGTGCCGACGCGGGCGTTAAAGTCACCAAGGACAATTAACTTATCCGCCTTCGGCACAGTCGCCAAGAGGGAGTGTAGATCGTCGTAGAATTTGTCCTTCGCCGCATCAGAGCTCGTCATTGGGGGAGCGTAGGCACTGATGATGGTGGCGAATTTGTCTCCCCAAAGAGGCAGGCGGAGGCTCATAAGACGATCATTGATACCCTGCGGCAGACAGGGCAGACGTCCCACGATGCCGTTCCGAATGGCAAAGGCGACACCAGCGTCGCGTCGCTCTGCCTTTGGTCGGCCGCTCCAGAAGAAGGTGTAGCCGGCACCCACCTCCTCCAGCTGACCCTGTTCAGAGAATCGGGTCTCGCTGAGAGCAGCAATGTCAACCTTGTAGCGCGCCAGTTCCCGAGCGACTAGCGCCGTCCTCCGTTCCGGCCGGTTGCTCCTCCGATTGTCTAAAAGGGAACGAACATTCCAGGCTGCTAGTGTGAGCGGACTCACCCGAGCAGCCCGGAGGGTACCCCGAAGGGTACGGATGAGGGGATTGGGAGAGGAGTTGTTGTTGATATTGTTTAGAGTTTTTCGACCGCATTTAATTGCAGTCTGCTAGCCACGGTCTGCTGCAGCTGTCGTGAGACCCAGCATTTGTTTAGGGCACCTTTTCTAGCCCCCTCCCCGCGAGGGGGTAAGCAGTGCTATCCCTAAATAGGGCTGCTTAGTCACCCAGGCGGCTACCGAACTCCACTATGGGTCACGATTTGGGTTAGTGAGAGAACGACCGATTCGCCTGGGCCGCCTACGTGATTGCATGTCGCCCTCGCCGTAGGACTTTTCGACCGTGGGGAAGGAGGGAAGAGTGAGGATAGAGGGAGAAGAAGATGGGTAGAAGCAAGAGTAAGGAGAGGAGGATAGAGGAGGGAGAGGGGAGTGGGGTGGGAAGAGGAGAGGAGGAAGGGCAGGGAGGACGGGAGAGGACAAGAACAGGGAGAAAGGAGCAGACGTACCGGGTGTGAAGACACACACAACACCGGAGACCCTCACCTGGTTTAGCCCGCCGGTCGTGGCGGTTGCCCGGGGTGTGGCCGCTGGGAAGAACCAGCTTCGAGGAGCCACAGGTGAGCTGGGTACAGTTAGGGAGCATTCACCACGTGTAGAGACAAATGGAGCGACCAAATGCTATCTGGGGAGCTGCCCCTACTAGTACCCCTACACCCCACGACAGTTCGACCGTCGTAGTCCGACGATGTCCACCGTATGCTCCATGGGAAAGTGGAGCAGGGACGGTGACTTGCGCGTGATTTAGTGATAGTAGACTTGCGCTGCATCTACCGCACTCTCTCCTCCTCCCCACCTGAGCCCGGTGTCAGACAGAGTCAAGAAGACCCGAGGCGGGAGAGACGCAGGTGGCTGGCGCGGCCGGGTCCCCTAAGTCGCGCCCCTAGGCGTGCCACCACACATGTTCGGCATTTGTTTTGGGGCACACGTGGCAGCACACACACACACACACACGACAGTTCGACCGTCGATTTCGACGAGGTCCACCGTATGCTCCACACCAGGTGGTGCAGGGACGGTGACTTGCGCGTGAATTAGTTTTAAGTGATAGTAGCCTTGCGCTGCAGCTACCGCACTCTCTCCTCCTCCCCCACCTGAGCCCGGTGTCAAGACAGAGTCAAGAAGACCGGAGATGGGAGAGGGCGCAGGTGGCTGGCGCGGCCGGAGCCGCCCCTGGGCGTGCCACCACACCTGGCTCGGATCCCACGGAGTGGGAGTGCCATAAAGGCCACATTAAGAAGGAGCCATTGCAACCTGACTCTCAGTCCGCCAGTCAGCCACTCCACACAAAAACACACATTGGGCTGACCACGCGGTCCGAGTTATCCCGTCAGTTGGCAACCTTCCAAGCCACGGCTTTTAGCGCACCGTGATAGTTTCAAGCGCGTCAGATTGTTTATAGTGAGGAATATGCGCTGAGCTGTCGACCTCACTCTCTCCCCACCCCACAGTCAGACTACTGTCCGAGCCGGTCAGTTGCCTGATGTGGGAGTGGGCGCATTAACTGACGGATCGGCGTACCCGTCTTCGCGCGCCACAGCACGACCTGGCCCCCATAACGCACACACCAGGATTCACAAACTCAGGGGATATGGAGCAGCCATCGCCGTCTGACTCCCAGTCCACTGGTCAGCCACTCGACACACACAGCACATACACTGAGCCGACGGCGTGGTCTGGTGGAAGCGTCAGATTGGCAGACTTCCCAGCCACGGTTTCTAGGAAACCGTGATATACTCTGGTAAATGGTGATTGTGAGGGTGTAGTCGATGTATTGGTGTAGGTAGTGTGTGCTGATGTAGCTTAGCCTCCGGTGGTTTACCGGAGGTTGTCGTGGAGGTGCATGTGTCCTAAGAGGCCCATGCGGTGTGTAAATGTGCGGGAGCAAGGAGGTCAGTGAAGGCGGGCGCGTCGACTGTATGTCGGAGCCCCAGGCACTGGTTCACCAGCCTCCGTGCGATGGATTCGCAGGTGACCGACCAGGCCGATGCGTGAGTTGAAGTTGCGGGCGCAGTGTGGGCAGGAGAAATCGGTAGAGGCTGGGGCGATGTCATTCATGGTAGTGGGGGTGGCAGGGGCGCTAAGAATGGCAGGAGCGGAGGGTGTGAATGGTGTATCGGTGTTGTCGGCATTGTGGTGAATTCCGCTGTCATGGATGCGCATGTGACCGAATAGGCCCATGCGATGAGTGAATGCGCGAGTACAGTGAGGGCAGTGGAGGCGACGATCTCTGCTGTGTGATGGTGTTCCAGGCACTGGCTCACCGGTCTCTGTACGATGTATTCGCAAGTGACCGACCAGGCCGATGCGTGAGGTGAATGTGCGGTCGCATTGAGTACAGCTTAGGAGAGATTCCCCATCGCTGATGGTGGTTGTGGTGGTAGTAGTGAAGGCGAAGGCAATGGTGGTTGCGGTGGTGGGGGTAACAGGCGATGAGTAGATGGATGTGGTCTCTATGATGGTGGGAGTAATGGAATTGATGTCAGGAGTGAGGGTGGGGGAGTCAGAATGAGGGTTGGCAGAATTTGACGTAGAAATTGGAATTGTGGGATTGTTGGTGCATTGCGTCCGAAGATGTCCGACCAGGCCGATTCGCGCGCGGAAGATGCGTTGACAGCGCGGGCATGTTGGCAGGGCCTGGGCATTGGCGGTGTTGGTGCGGGGCGCTGGTGACTTTCGTGCCGCTCTTTTGGCCTTGGCGGCGGCGATCCGGTTGGCCTCGTAGATTGCTGAACCAGTCTTCACTGATCTTCTCCATGCCGGTCTATCCTGGGCGAGGTCTTCCCAGGTCGCCGAGTTGATTTGCAGTTGCTTCAGCGATTTCTTCAAAGTGTCCTTGTAGCGTCGTTTTTGACCCCCTGCCGACGAGAACCCGTAGCGACATCTCCGTAGAAAAGTCGTTTGGGTAGTCGCTCGTCGTCCATTCTTACCAAGTGGCCGCTCCATCGCAGCTGCACTTGCCTCAGCATGGCATGGATGCTGAGGATTCCGGTCCGCTCCAGGACTTCCGTGTCCGGTATCCTGTCTTGCCATCTCAGCTTCAGTATTCTGCGGAGGCAGCTGAGATGAAAGTGATTCAGCTTCCTGGCTTGGTTCGAGTAGACGGTCCAGGTTTCCGCTCCGTAAAGGAGTGTCGACAAGACGACGGCCTTGTACATCTTCAGTTTGGTGTTCAGGTGAATACCGTGGCGATTCCACACGGAGGCCTGCAGCCGGCCGAAGGCCTGACTAGCTTTGGAAATCCGTTGGGCAACCTCGTCATCGATTCTCGTGTTGCGCGAAATCGTGCTTCCTAGATAAGCGAAGGTCTCCACGTTTTTGAGTTGAGCACCGTTGACATTGATTCGAGGAGCATTGTATTCCGCGCTGGGTGGCGGCTGGTGCATGACAACCGTTTTGGCTGTACTGATTGTTAATCCAAAATCGGCGCAGCCTTCGGCGAAGAGGTCCATGCTCCTTTGCATGTCCTCCTCCGTCACGGTGTTAAGGGCGCAGTCGTCCGCGAAGAGCAAGTCATGGACTGTAGTCGTAGACACGCGCGTTGGAGCCTGCATACGCCGACTGTTGAGAAGGCGCCCGTCAGTTCTGTAGGCGATGCGAATACCAGGCTGCTCATCACGGTAGGCGTCCATCAGCATAGCCGAGAACATGAGACTGAAGAGGGTGGGGGCCAGTACGCAGCCCTGCTTTACTCCGTTGGTCACTGCGAATGCTTCGGATACCGTCCCGTTGTCAGTGACGCGCGCCGTCATCCCGTCATGAAGCTGACGCACCATGTGCGTGAACCGCTCAGGACAACCAAATTTCTGCATGACTTTCCACAGTCCGTCACGATTCACCGTGTCAAAGGCTTTCGTTAGATCCACGAAGGTAGTGTAAAGGTGAGTTCGCATCTCCTGACACTTCTCTTGTAGCTGGCGGGCGGCGAAGATCATATCGGTTGTCCCGCGGTGTCGGCGGAAGCCACATTGGCTTTCCGGGAGCAGGCCCTGCTCTAGATGACCGTTAAGACGATTGAGAAGGATACGGGCGAAGATCTTCCCGGCGATGTTGAGCAACGAGATGCCTCTGTGATTATCACAGAGTTGCCGGTTCCCCTTCCGTTTGTAGAGATGGACGATGGTCGCGTCTTTGAAATCCTGAGGAACTTGTCCTTGGCGCCACATCTCCTGGAAGAGTGTTGTGAGTTCTGCCATCAGCCGGGGCCCACCGTGCTTGTAGACTTCCGGTGGGATTGCGTCGGATCCCGGTGCTTTACCGCTGGAAATCTGCTGCACGGCCCGGATGGTTTCTGGTAGGGAAGGCGGCAGATCCAGGTCATTGTTCGTGTCCACTTGAGGGAGCCGGTCAATGGCAGCATCGGAGATGGCTGATGAGCAATTAAGGACACTTCTGAAGTGCTCGGCCCAGCGCTTCAGAATTTGCGATTTCTCTGTCAGCAGTGTTGTCCCATCAGAGCTGAGCAGCGGTGCGGACCCCTTGATACACGGGCCGTAGATGGCCTTGATGGCTTTGAAAAAGTTTTTCATTTCATTGCGGTCCGCATACCCCTGGATTTCTTCAGCCTTTCGGATCATCCAGGCATCCTGCATCTCCCGCAGCCGTTGTTGTACAAGGCGCCGGCATCTGAAAAAGGCTGCTTTGGTGGCGTCAGTCCGAAGGTCCATGTAGGCTTTGTGTAGTCTATTCTTCTCCGCGAGTAAGTTGCTGATGTCGGCGTCATTGTCGTCAAACCAGTCCTGGTGTCGACGGTGTGCGCGTCCGAGTACATCGAGGGCGGTGGACTGGATGACATTTCGCAGTTGACACCATCGTGTCTCCACGGTATCGTTATCATCTGGAGCATGCAGGTCCTCCAGTTTCTCGGTTATTTGGTTGCTGAAATCAAAACAGTGAGCAGGCAAATTTAATAAAAGAGTATTTAACTTACATGGCGGCCTCTTACCTTGGGGCCTTCGTCGGGGTTGCAGTCGGAGCCTCATCTGGGAGATGACGAGGCGGTGATCTGTCCAACCATCGGCATCGCGGATCGCCTTGGTTACCAGCACGTCCTGTCGATCTCGCCTCCGGACGAGAACATAGTCCAGCAGATGCCAGCGCCGCGACCGAGGGTGCATCCACGTGGCCTTCTCCCGCGTCGGAAGGCGGAAGAAGGTGTTGGACAGCAGGAGACGGTGTTCCGCACACGTGCGCAGAAGAAGGAGGCCGTTAGCGTTGCAGCTACCCGAGACCGTGGGGACCCAGCACTCCCTGCCAGGCAGCGTGGTCCGTCCCGACGCGGGCATTGAAGTCACCAAGGACAATTAACTTGTCCTCTTTCGGCACAGTCGCCAGCAAGGCGTGCAGGTCCTCGTAGAATTGGTCCTTCGCCGCATCAGAGCTCGTCATTGGGGGAGCGTAGGCGCTGATGATGGTGGCGAACTGGTCTCCCCGAAGAGGCAGGCGGAGGCTCATCAGGCGATCATTGATACCCTGCGGCAGACAGGGCAGGCGTCCCACGATGTCGTTACGGATGGCAAAGGCAACACCAGCGTCGCGTCGCTCTGCCTTTGGCCGGCCGCTCCAGAAGAAGGTGTAGCTGGCCCCCACCTCCTCCAGCTGACCCTGCTCAGAGAATCGGGTCTCGCTGAGAGCAGCAATGTCCACCTTGTAGCGCGCCAGTTCCCGAGCGACTAGCGCCGTCCGCCGTTCCGGCCGGTTGCTCCTAGGATTGTCTAAAAGGGAACGAACATTCCAGGCTGCTAGTGTGAGTGGACTCACCCGAGCAGCCTGGAGAGTATGGCGAGGGGGATGAGGACGGGGGTATTGTTGTTTGTTTGAGTTTTACGACCGCGTAGTTTGCGATCTGCGAGCCGCGGCCGGCTGCAGAAGACGTGAGAACCAGCATTTTTTAGGGCACATTTTCTAGCCCCTTCCTCCGCGAGGAGGCAAGCAGTGCTATCCCTAAATAGGGCTGCTCGGACATCCCAGACGGCTGCCGAACTCCACTATGGGTCACGGTTTTGGTTTAGTGGAAGAACGACCCGAGTTAGTCTGGGCCGCCTACGGGGTTGCTGTCGCCCCCACCGTAGGACTTTTTGAGAGGGGGGAGAGATGGGAAGTTCGGGAGTCAGACATACCGGGTGTGGAGGCACACACAACACCGGAGACCCTCACCTGGTTTAGCCCGCCGGTCGTGACGGTTGCCCGGGGTGTGGCCGCTGGGAAGAACCCAACTTCGAGGAGCCACAGGTGAGAGTTGGGTACCAGTTAGAGGCGGCCACAGGAGCATTCACCACCTGTACGAGACAAATGGAGCGACCAAATGCAAGCTGTGTGGTGCTGCCCCTAACTAGTACCCCTACACCCCACACACACACACACACACGACAGTTCGACCGTCGATTTCGACGAGGTCCACCGTATGCTCCACACCAGGTGGTGCAGGGACGGTGACTTGCGCGTGAATTAGTTTTAAGTGATAGTAGCCTTGCGCTGCAGCTACCGCACTCTCTCCTCCTCCCCACCTGAGCCCGGTGTCAAGACAGAGTCAAGAAGACCGGAGATGGGAGAGGGCGCAGGTGGCTGGCGCGGCCGGAGCCGCCCCTGGGCGTGCCACCACACCTGGCTCGGATCCCACGGAGTGGGAGTGCCATAAAGGCCACATTAAGAAGGAGCCATTGCAACCTGACTCTCAGTCCGCCAGTCAGCCACTCCACACAAAACACACATTGGGCTGACCACGCGGTCCGAGTTATCCCGTCAGTTGGCAACCTTCCAAGCCACGGCTTTTAGCGCACCGTGATAGTTTCAAGCGCGTCAGATTGTTTATAGTGAGGAAAATGCGCTGAGCTGTCGACCTCACTCTCTCCCCCACCCCCACAATCAGACCACTGTCCGAGCCGGTCAGTTGTCTGATGCGGAAGCAGGCGCAGCTGCTGGTGACCTCGCCTACGTGTACTACGTACACGACCTGGCCCAAACACAAGCACCAGGATTTCACACAACGGGGGTTGAACGGCTTACATCTCACATGTGTGAGATAGCCAGAGGTCACGTTAAGAAGGAGCCATCGCAGCCTGACTCTCAGACCACCAGTCAGCCACTCCACACAACACACATTGGACTAACTGCGAGGTCTGAGTGTAATTGTCAGTTGGCAACCTTCCAACCGCGGCATTCAACGTTACCGCACTCTCTTCTCCTCCCCACCTGAGCCCGGTCTCATGACACAGTCAAGAAGACCGGAGATGGGAGAGGGCACAGGTGGCTGGCGCGGCCGGAGCCGCCCCTGGGCGTGCCACCACACCTGGCTCGGATCCCACAGAGTGGGGAGTGCCATAAAGACCACATTAAGAAGGAGCCATTGCAGCCTGACTCTCAGTCCGCCAGTCAGCCACTCCACACAAAACACACATTGGGCTGACCACGCGGTCCGAGTTATCCCGTCAGTTGGCAACCTTCCAAGCCACGGCTTTTAGCGCACCGTGATAGTTTCAAGCGCGTCAGATTGTTTATAGTGAGGAATATGCGCTGAGCTGTCGACCTCACTCTCTCCCCCACCCCCACAATCAGACCACTGTCCGAGCCGGTCAGTTGCCTGATGTGGGAGTGAGCACACACGACAGTTCGACCGTCGATTTCGACGAGGTCCACCGTATGCTCCACACCAGGTGGTGCAGGGACGGTGACTTGCGCGTGAATTAGTTTTAAGTGATAGTAGCCTTGCGCTGCAGCTACCGCACTCTCTCCTCCTCCCCCACCTGAGCCCGGTGTCAAGACAGAGTCAAGAAGACCGGAGATGGGAGAGGGCGCAGGTGGCTGGCGCGGCCGGAGCCGCCCTGGGCGTGCCACCACACCTGGCTCGGATCCCACGGAGTGGGAGTGCCATAAAGGCCACATTAAGAAGGAGCCATTGCAACCTGACTCTCAGTCCGCCAGTCAGCCACTCCACACAAAACACACATTGGGCTGACCACGCGGTCCGAGTTATCCCGTCAGTTGGCAACCTTCCAAGCCACGGCTTTTAGCGCACCGTGATAGTTTCAAGCGCGTCAGATTGTTTATAGTGAGGAATATGCACTGAGCTGTCGACCTCACTCTCTCCCCCACCCCCACAGTCAGACTACTGTCCGAGCCGGTCAGTTGCCTGATGTGGGAGTGGGCATTGGCTGACGGATCGGCGTACCCGTCTTCGCGCGCCACAGCACGACCTGGCCCCCATAACGCACACACCAGGATTCACAAACTCAGGGGATATGGAGCAGCCATCGCCGTCTGACTCCCAGTCCACTGGTCAGCCACTCGACACACACAGCACATACACTGAGCCGACGGCGTGGTCTGGTGGAAGCGTCAGATTGGCAGACTTCCCAGCCACGGTTTCTAGGAAACCGTGATATACTCTGGTAAATGGTGATTGTGAGGGTGTAGTCGATGTATTGGTGTAGGTAGTGTGTGCTGATGCAGCTTAGCCTCCGGTGGTTTACCGGAGGTTGTCGTGGAGGTGCATGTGTCCTAAGAGGCCCATGCGGTGTGTAAATGTGCGGGAGCAAGGAGGTCAGTGAAGGCGGGCGCGTCGACTATATGTCGGAGCCCCAGGCACTGGTTCACCAGCCTCCGTGCGATGGATTCGCAGGTGACCGGCCAGGCCGATGCGTGAGTTGAAGTTGCGGGCGCAGTGTGGGCAGGAGAAATCGGTAGAGGCTGGGGCGATGTCATTCATGGTAGTGGGGGTGGCAGGGCGCTAAGAATGGCAGGAGCGGAGGGTGTGAATGGTGTATCGGTGTTGTCGGCATTGTGGTGAATTCCGCTGTCATGGATGCGCATGTGACCGAATAGGCCCATGCGATGAGTGAATGCGCGAGTACAGTGAGGGCAGTGGAGGCGACGATCTCTGCTGTGTGATGGTGTTCCAGGCACTGGCTCACCGGTCTCTGTACGATGTATTCGCAAGTGACCGACCAGGCCGATGCGTGAGGTGAATGTGCGGTCGCATTGAGTACAGCTTAGGAGAGATTCCCCATCGCTGATGGTGGTTGTGGTGGTAGTGAAGGCGAAGGCAATGGCGGTTGCGGTGGTGGGGGAACAGGTAACACACACACACAGACACACACACACACGACAGTTCGACCGTCGTAGTCCGACGATGTCCACCGTATGCTCCATGGGAAAGTTGGAGCAGGGACGGTGACTTGCGCGTGATTTAGTTTAAAGTGATAGTAGACTTGCGCTGCATCTACCGCACTCTCTCCTCCTCCCCCACCTGAGCCCGGTGTCAAGACAGAGTCAAGAAGACCGGAGGCGGGAGAGGACGCAGGTGGCTGGCGCGGCTGGGTCCCCTAAGTCCTAGCCGCCCCTAGGCGTGCCACCACACCTCCATGTTCGGCATTTGTTATGGGAGCGCAACCCGAATAACGCATGCCGTGCCCTAATGTGGCCCCCGTGTTGGTCCAACGCATCTACCACGTGGCCCGTTTAGGGGGCACACACACACACACACGACAGTTCGACCGTCGTAGTCCGACGATGTCCACCGTATGCTCCATGGGAAAATGGAGCAGGGACGGTGACTTGCGCGTGATTTAGTTTAAAGTGATAGTAGACTTGCGCTGCATCTACCGCACTCTCTCCTCCTCCCCCACCTGAGCCCGGTGTCAAGACAGAGTCAAGAAGACCGGAGGCGGGAGAGGACGCAGGTGGCTGGCGCGGCTGGGTCCCCTAAGTCTAGCCGCCCTAGGCGTGCCACCACACCTCCATGTTCGGCATTTTGTTATGGGAGCGCAACCCGAATAACGCATGCCATGCCTAATGTGGCCCCCGTGTTGGTCCAACGCATCTAACACGTGGCCCGTTTAGGGGGCACACACACAAACACACGACAGTTCGACCGTCGTAGTCCGACGATGTCCACCGTATGCTCATGGGAAAGTGGAGCGGGGACGGTGACTTGCGCGTGATTTAGTTTAAAGTGATAGTAGACTTGCGCTGCATCTACCGCACTCTCCTCCTCCCCCACCTGAGCCCGGTGTCAAGACAGAGTCAAGAAGACCGGAGGCGGGAGAGGACGCAGGTGGCTGGCGCGGCTGGTCCCTAAGTCTAGCCGCCCCTAGGCGTGCCACCACACCTCCATGTTCGGCATTTGTTATGGGAGCGCAACCCGAATAACGCATGCCGTGCCTAATGTGGCCCCCGTGTTGGTCCAACGCATCTACCACGTGGCCCGTTTAGGCACACACACACACGACAGTTCGACCGTCGTAGTCCGACGATGTCCACCGTATGCTCCATGGAAAGTGGAGCAGGGACGGTGACTTGCGCGTGATTTAGTTTAAAGTGATAGTAGACTTGCGCTGCATCTACCGCACTCTCTCCTCCTCCCCACCTGAGCCCGGTGTCAAGACAGAGTCAAGAAGACCGGAGGCGGGAGAGGACGCAGGTGGCTGGCGCGGCTGGTCCCCTAAGTCCTAGCCGCCCCTAGGCGTGCCACCACACCTCCATGTTCGGCATTTGTTATGGGAGCGCAACCCGAATAACGCATGCCGTGCCCTAATGTGGCCCCCGTGTTGGTCCAACGCATCTACCACGTGGCCCGTTTAGGGGCACACCACACGACAGTTCGACCGTCGTAGTCCGACGATGTCCACCGTATGCTCATGGGAAAGTTGAGCAGGGACGGTGACTTGCGCGTGATTTAGTTTAAAGTGATAGTAGACTTGCGCTGCATCTACCGCACTCTCTCCTCCTCCCCACCTGAGCCCGGTGTCAAGACAGAGTCAAGAAGACCGGAGGCGGGAGAGGACGCAGGTGGCTGGCGCGGCTGGGTCCCCTGTCCTAGCCGCCCCTAGGCGTGCCACCACACCTCCATGTTCGGCATTTGTTATGGGAGCGCAACCCGAATAACGCATGCCGTGCCCTAATGTGGCCCCCGTGTTGGTCCAACGCATCTACCACGTGGCCCGTTTAGGGGCAACACACACACACGACAGTTCGACCGTCGTAGTCCGACGATGTCCACCGTATGCTCATGGGAAAGTTGAGCAGGGACGGTGACTTGCGCGTGATTTAGTTTAAAGTGATAGTAGACTTGCGCTGCATCTACCGCACTCTCTCCTCCTCCCCACCTGAGCCCGGTGTCAAGACAGAGTCAAGAAGACCGGAGGCGGGAGAGGACGCAGGTGGCTGGCGCGGCCGGGTCCCTAGTCCTAGCCGCCCCTAGGCGTGCCACCACACCTCCATGTTCGGCATTTGTTGTGGGGCGCAACCCGAATAACGCATGCCGTGCCCTAATGTGGCCCCCGTGTTGGTCCAACGCATCTACCACGTGGCCCGTTTAGGGGCGTACACACACACACGACAGTTCGACCGTCGTAGTCCGACGATGTCCACCGTATGCTCATGGGAAAGTGGAGCAGGGACGGTGACTTGCGCGTGATTTAGTTTAAAGTGATAGTAGACTTGCGCTGCATCTACCGCACTCTCTCCTCCTCCCCCACCTGAGCCCGGTGTCAAGACAGAGTCAAGAAGACCGGAGGCGGGAGAGGACGCAGGTGGCTGGCGCGGCTGGTCCCTAAGTCTAGCCGCCCCTAGGCGTGCCACCACACCTCCATGTTCGGCATTTGTTATGGGAGCGCAACCCGAATAACGCATGCCGTGCCCTAATGTGGCCCCCGTGTTGGTCCAACGCATCTACCACGTGGCCCGTTTAGGCACACACACGACAGTTCGACCGTCGATTTCGACGAGGTCCACCGTATGCTCCACACCAGGTGGTGCAGGGACGGTGACTTGCGCGTGAATTAGTTTTAAAGTGATAGTAGCCTTGCGCTGCAGCTACCGCACTCTCTCCTCCTCCCCCACCTGAGCCCGGTGTCAAGACAGAGTCAAGAAGACCGGAGATGGGAGAGGGCGCAGGTGGCTGGCGGCCGGAGCCGCCCCTGGGCGTGCCACCACACCTGGCTCGGATCCCACGGGTGGGAGTGCCATAAAGGCTACATTAAGAAGGAGCCATTGCAACCTGACTCTCAGTCCGCCAGTCAGCCACTCCACACAAAAACACACATTGGGCTGACCACGCGGTCCGAGTTATCCCGTCAGTTGGCAACCTTCCAAGCCACGGCTTTTAGCGCACCGTGATAGTTTCAAGCGCGTCAGATTGTTTATAGTGGGAAAATGCGCTGAGCTGTCGACCTCACTCTCTCCCCACCACAATCAGACCACTGTCCGAGCCGGTCAGTTGTCTGATGCGGAAGCAGGCGCAGCTGCTAGTGACCTCGCCTACGTGTACTACGTACACGACTGGCCCAAACACAAGCACCAGGATTTCACACAACGGGGTTGAACGGCTTACATCTCACATGTGTGAGATAGCCAGAGGTCACGTTAAGAAGGAGCCATCGCAGCCTGACTCTCAGACCACCAGTCAGCCACTCCACACAACACACATTGGACTAACTGCGAGGTCTGAGTGTAATTGTCAGTTGGCAACCTTCCAACCGCGGCATTCAACTACGCACTCTCTTCTCCTCCCCACCTGGGCGGTCTCATGACACAGTCAAGAAGACCGGAGATGGGAGAGGGCACAGGTGGCTGGCGCGGCCGGAGCCGCCCCTGGGCGTGCCACCACCTGGCTCGGATCCCACAGAGTGGGGTGCCATAAAGACCACATTAAGAAGGAGCCATTGCAGCCTGACTCTCAGTCCGCCAGTCAGCCACTCCACACAAAACACACATTGGGCTGACCACGCGGTCCGATTTATCCCGTCAGTTGGCAACCTTCCAAGCCACGGCTTTTAGCGCACCGTGATAGTTTTAAGCCCGTCAGGTTGTTTATAGTGAGGAACATGCGCTGAGCTGTCGACCTCACTATCTCCCCAACCCCCACCATCAGACACTGTCCGAGCCGGTCAGTTGCCTGGTGTGGGAGTGGGCGACACACGACAGTTCGACCGTCGATTTCGACGAGGTCCACCGTATGCTCCACACCAGGTGGTGCAGGGACGGTGACTTGCGCGTGAATTAGTTTTAAGTGATAGTAGCCTTGCGCTGCAGCTACCGCACTCTCTCCTCCTCCCCCACCTGAGCCCGGTGTCAAGACAGAGTCAAGAAGACCGGAGATGGGAGAGGGCGCAGGTGGCTGGCGCGGCCGGAGCCGCCCCTGGGCGTGCCACCACACCTGGCTCGGATCCCACGGAGTGAGAGTGCCATAAAGGCCACATTAAGAAGGAGCCATTGCAACCTGACTCTCAGTCCGCCAGTCAGCCACTCCACACAAAACACACATTGGGCTGGCCACGCGGTCCGAGTTATCCCGTCAGTTGGCAACCTTCCAAGCCACGGCTTTTAGCGCACCGTGATAGTTTCAAGCGCGTCAGATTGTTTATAGTGAGGAATATGCACTGAGCTGTCGACCTCACTCTCTCCCCACCCCACAGTCAGACTACTGTCCGAGCCGGTCAGTTGCCTGATGTGGGAGTGGGCGCATTAACTGACGGATCGGCGTACCCGTCTTCGCGCGCCACAGCACGACCTGGCCCCCATAACGCACACACCAGGATTCACAAACTCAGGGGGATATGGAGCAGCCATCGCCGTCTGACTCCCAGTCCACTGGTCAGCCACTCGACACACACAGCACATACACTGAGCCGACGGCGTGGTCTGGTGGAAGCGTCAGATTGGCAGACTTCCCAGCCACGGTTTCTAGGAAACCGTGATATACTCTGGTAAATGGTGATTGTGAGGGTGTAGTCGATGTATTGGTGTAGGTAGTGTGTGCTGATGTAGCTTAGCCTCCGGTGGTTTACCGGAGGTTGTCGTGGAGGTGCATGTGTCCTAAGAGGCCCATGCGGTGTGTAAATGTGCGGGAGCAAGGAGGTCAGTGAAGGCGGGCGCGTCGACTATATGTCGGAGCCCCAGGCACTGGTTCACCAGCCTCCGTGCGATGGATTCGCAGGTGACCGGCCAGGCCGATGCGTGAGTTGAAGTTGCGGGCGCAGTGTGGGCAGGAGAAATCGGTAGAGGCTGGGGCGATGTCATTCATGGTAGAGGCTGGGAGCGATGTCATTCATGGTGTATCGGGGGTGGCAGGGGCGCTAAGAATGGCAGGAGCGGAGGGTGTGAATGGTGTATCGGTGTTGTCGGCATTGTGGTGAATTCCGCTGTCATGGATGCGCATGTGACCGAATAGGCCCATGCGATGAGTGAATGCGCGAGTACAGTGAGGGCAGTGGAGGCGACGATCTCTGCTGTGTGATGGTGTTCCAGGCACTGGCTCACCGGTCTCTGTACGATGTATTCGCAAGTGACCGACCAGGCCGATGCGTGAGGTGAATGTGCGGTCGCATTGAGTACAGCTTAGGAGAGATTCCCCATCGCTGATGGTGGTTGTGGTGGTAGTAGTGAAGGCGAAGGCAATGGTGGTTGCGGTGGTGGGGGTAACAGGCGATGAGTAGATGGATGTGGTCTCTATGATGGTGGGAGTAATGGAATTGATGTCAGGAGTGAGGGTGGGGGAGTCAGAATGAGGGTTGGCAGAATTTGACGTAGAAATTGGAATTGTGGGATTGTTGGTGCATTGCGTCCGAAGATGTCCGACCAGGCCGATTCGCGCGCGGAAGATGCGTTGACAGCGCGGGCATGTTGGCAGGGCCTGGGCATTGGCGGTGTTGGTGCGGGGCGCTGGTGACTTTCGTGCCGCTCTTTTGGCCTTGGCGGCGGCGATCCGGTTGGCCTCGTAGATTGCTGAACCAGTCTTCACTGATCTTCTCCATGCCGGTCTATCCTGGGCGAGGTCTTCCCAGGTCGCCGAGTTGATTTGCAGTTGCTTCAGCGATTTCTTCAAAGTGTCCTTGTAGCGTCGTTTTTGACCCCCTGCCGACGAGAACCCGTAGCGACATCTCCGTAGAAAAGTCGTTTGGGTAGTCGCTCGTCGTCCATTCTTACCAAGTGGCCGCTCCATCGCAGCTGCACTTGCCTCAGCATGGCATGGATGCTGAGGATTCCGGTCCGCTCCAGGACTTCCGTGTCCGGTATCCTGTCTTGCCATCTCAGCTTCAGTATTCTGCGGAGGCAGCTGAGATGAAAGTGATTCAGCTTCCTGGCTTGGTTCGAGTAGACGGTCCAGGTTTCCGCTCCGTAAAGGAGTGTCGACAAGACGACGGCCTTGTACATCTTCAGTTTGGTGTTCAGGTGAATACCGTGGCGATTCCACACGGAGGCCTGCAGCCGGCCGAAGGCCTGACTAGCTTTGGAAATCCGTTGGGCAACCTCGTCATCGATTCTCGTGTTGCGCGAAATCGTGCTTCCTAGATAAGCGAAGGTCTCCACGTTTTTGAGTTGAGCACCGTTGACATTGATTCGAGGAGCATTGTATTCCGCGCTGGGTGGCGGCTGGTGCATGACAACCGTTTTGGCTGTACTGATTGTTAATCCAAAATCGGCGCAGCCTTCGGCGAAGAGGTCCATGCTCCTTTGCATGTCCTCCTCCGTCACGGTGTTAAGGGCGCAGTCGTCCGCGAAGAGCAAGTCATGGACTGTAGTCGTAGACACGCGCGTTGGAGCCTGCATACGCCGACTGTTGAGAAGGCGCCCGTCAGTTCTGTAGGCGATGCGAATACCAGGCTGCTCATCACGGTAGGCGTCCATCAGCATAGCCGAGAACATGAGACTGAAGAGGGTGGGGGCCAGTACGCAGCCCTGCTTTACTCCGTTGGTCACTGCGAATGCTTCGGATACCGTCCCGTTGTCAGTGACGCGCGCCGTCATCCCGTCACACACACACACACACACACACACACACACACACACACACACACGACAGTTCGACCGTCGATTTCGACGAGGTCCACCGTATGCTCCACACCAGGTGGTGCAGGGACGGTGACTTGCGCGTGAATTAGTTTTAAGTGATAGTAGCCTTGCGCTGCAGCTACCGCACTCTCTCCTCCTCCCCACCTGAGCCCGGTGTCAAGACAGAGTCAAGAAGACCGGAGATGGGAGAGGGCGCAGGTGGCTGGCGCGGCCGGAGCCGCCCCTGGGCGTGCCACCACACCTGGCTCGGATCCCACGGGTGGGAGTGCCATAAAGGCCACATTAAGAAGGAGCCATTGCAACCTGACTCTCAGTCCGCCAGTCAGCCACTCCACACAAAACACACATTGGGCTGGCCACGCGGTCCGAGTTATCCCGTCAGTTGGCAACCTTCCAAGCCACGGCTTTTAGCGCACCGTGATAGTTTCAAGCGCGTCAGATTTTTTTATAGTGAGGAATATGCACTGAGCTGTCGACCTCACTCTCTCCCCCACCCCCACAGTCAGACTACTGTCCGAGCCGGTCAGTTGCCTGATGTGGGAGTGGGCACATTAACTGACGGATCGGCGTACCCGTCTTCGCGCGCCACAGCACGACCTGGCCCCCATAACGCACACACCAGGATTCACAAACTCAGGGGATATGGAGCAGCCATCGCCGTCTGACTCCCAGTCCACTGGTCAGCCACTCGACACACACAGCACATACACTGAGCCGACGGCGTGGTCTGGTGGAAGCGTCAGATTGGCAGACTTCCCAGCCACGGTTTCTAGGAAACCGTGATATACTCTGGTAAATGGTGATTGTGAGGGTGTAGTCGATGTATTGGTGTAGGTAGTGTGTGCTGATGTAGCTTAGCCTCCGGTGGTTTACCGGAGGTTGTCGTGGAGGTGCATGTGTCCTAAGAGGCCCATGCGGTGTGTAAATGTGCGGGAGCAAGGAGGTCAGTGAAGGCGGGCGCGTCGACTATATGTCGGAGCCCCAGGCACTGGTTCACCAGCCTCCGTGCGATGGATTCGCAGGTGACCGACCAGGCCGATGCGTGAGTTGAAGTTGCGGGCGCAGTGTGGGCAGGAGAAATCGGTAGAGGCTGGGGCGATGTCATTCATGGTAGTGGGGGTGGCAGGGGGCGCTAAGAATGGCAGGAGCGGAGGGTGTGAATGGTGTATCGGTGTTGTCGGCATTGTGGTGAATTCCGCTGTCATGGATGCGCATGTGACCGAATAGGCCCATGCGATGAGTGAATGCGCGAGTACAGTGAGGGCAGTGGAGGCGACGATCTCTGCTGTGTGATGGTGTTCCAGGCACTGGCTCACCGGTCTCTGTACGATGTATTCGCAAGTGACCGACCAGGCCGATGCGTGAGGTGAATGTGCGGTCGCATTGAGTACAGCTTAGGAGAGATTCCCCATCGCTGATGGTGGTTGTGGTGGTAGTAGTGAAGGCGAAGGCAATGGTGGTTGCGGTGGTGGGGGTAACAGGCGATGAGTAGATGGATGTGGTCTCTATGATGGTGGGAGTAATGGAATTGATGTCAGGAGTGAGGGTGGGGGAGTCAGAATGAGGGTTGGCAGAATTTGACGTAGAAATTGGAATTGTGGGATTGTTGGTGCATTGCGTCCGAAGATGTCCGACCAGGCCGATTCGCGCGCGGAAGATGCGTTGACAGCGCGGGCATGTTGGCAGGGCCTGGGCATTGGCGGTGTTGGTGCGGGGCGCTGGTGACTTTCGTGCCGCTCTTTTTGGCCTTGGCGGCGGCGATCCGGTTGGCCTCGTAGATTGCTGAACCAGTCTTCACTGATCTTCTCCATGCCGGTCTATCCTGGGCGAGGTCTTCCCAGGTCGCCGAGTTGATTTGCAGTTGCTTCAGCGATTTCTTCAAAGTGTCCTTGTAGCGTCGTTTTTGACCCCCCTGCCGACGAGAACCCGTAGCGACATCTCCGTAGAAAAAGTCGTTTGGGTAGTCGCTCGTCGTCCATTCTTACCAAGTGGCCGCTCCATCGCAGCTGCACTTGCCTCAGCATGGCATGGATGCTGAGGATTCCGGTCCGCTCCAGGACTTCCGTGTCCGGTATCCTGTCTTGCCATCTCAGCTTCAGTATTCTGCGGAGGCAGCTGAGATGAAAGTGATTCAACTTCCTGGCTTGGTTCGAGTAGACGGTCCAGGTTTCCGCTCCGTAAAGGAGTGTCGACAAGACGACGGCCTTGTACATCTTCAGTTTGGTGTTCAGGTGAATACCGTGGCGATTCCACACGGAGGCCTGCAGCCGGCCGAAGGCCTGACTAGCTTTGGAAATCCGTTGGGCAACCTCGTCATCGATTCTCGTGTTGCGCGAAATCGTGCTTCCTAGATAAGCGAAGGTCTCCACGTTTTTGGAGTTGAGCACCGTTGACATTGATTCGAGGAGCATTGTATTCCGCGCTGGGTGGCGGCTGGTGCATGACAACCGTTTTGGCTGTACTGATTGTTAATCCAAAATCGGCGCAGCCTTCGGCGAAGAGGTCCATGCTCCTTTGCATGTCCTCCTCCGTCACGGTGTTAAGGGCGCAGTCGTCCGCGAAGAGCAAGTCATGGACTGTAGTCGTAGACACGCGCATTGGAGCCTGCATACGCCGACTGTTGAGAAGGCGCCCGTCAGTTCTGTAGGCGATGCGAATACCAGGCTGCTCATCACGGTAGGCGTCCATCAGCATAGCCGAGAACATGAGACTGAAGAGGGTGGGGGCCAGTACGCAGCCCTGCTTTACTCCGTTGGTCACTGCGAATGCTTCGGATACCGTCCCGTTGTCAGTGACGCGCGCCGTCATCACGTCACACACACACACACACACACACACACACACACGACAGTTCGACCGTCGATTTCGACGAGGTCCACCGTATGCTCCACACCAGGTGGTGCAGGGGACGGTGACTTGCGCGTGAATTAGTTTTAAGTGATAGTAGCCTTGCGCTGCAGCTACCGCACTCTCTCCTCCTCCCCACCTGAGCCCGGTGTCAAGACAGAGTCAAGAAGACCGGAGATGGGAGAGGGCGCAGGTGGCTGGCGCGGCCGGAGCCGCCCCTGGGCGTGCCACCACACCTGGCTCGGATCCCACGGAGTGAGTGCCATAAAGGCCACATTAAGAAGGAGCCATTGCAACCTGACTCTCAGTCCGCCAGTCAGCCACTCCACACAAAACACACATTGGGCTGACCACGCGGTCCGAGTTATCCCGTCAGTTGGCAACCTTCCAAGCCACGGCTTTTAGCGCACCGTGATAGTTTCAAGCGCGTCAGATTGTTTTATAGTGAGGAATATGCACTGAGCTGTCGACCTCACTCTCTCCCCCACCCCACAGTCAGACTACTGTCCGAGCCGGTCAGTTGCCTGATGTGGGAGTGGGCGCATTAACTGACGGATCGGCGTACCCGTCTTCGCGCGCCACAGCACGACCTGGCCCCCATAACGCACACACCAGGATTCACAAACTCAGGGGGATATGGAGCAGCCATCGCCGTCTGACTCCCAGTCCACTGGTCAGCCACTCGACACACACAGCACATACACTGAGCCGACGGCGTGGTCTGGTGGAAGCGTCAGATTGGCAGACTTCCCAGCCACGGTTTCTAGGAAACCGTGATATACTCTGGTAAATGGTGATTGTGAGGGTGTAGTCGATGTATTGGTGTAGGTAGTGTGTGCTGATGCAGCTTAGCCTCCGGTGGTTTACCGGAGGTTGTCGTGAGGTGCATGTGTCCTAAGAGGCCCATGCGGTGTGTAAATGTGCGGGAGCAAGGAGGTCAGTGAAGGCGGGCGCGTCGACTATATGTCGGAGCCCCAGGCACTGGTTCACCAGCCTCCGTGCGATGGATTCGCAGGTGACCGGCCAGGCCGATGCGTGAGTTGAAGTTGCGGGCGCAGTGTGGGCAGGAGAAATCGGTAGAGGCTGGGGGCGATGTCATTCATGGTAGTGGGGTGGCAGGGGCGCTAAGAATGGCAGGAGCGGAGGGTGTGAATGGTGTATCGGTGTTGTCGGCATTGTGGTGAATTCCGCTGTCATGGATGCGCATGTGACCGAATAGGCCCATGCGATGAGTGAATGCGCGAGTACAGTGAGGGCAGTGGAGGCGACGATCTCTGCTGTGTGATGGTGTTCCAGGCACTGGCTCACCGGTCTCTGTACGATGTATTCGCAAGTGACCGACCAGGCCGATGCGTGAGGTGAATGTGCGGTCGCATTGAGTACAGCTTAGGAGAGATTCCCCATCGCTGATGGTGGTTGTGGTGGTAGTAGTGAAGGCGAAGGCAATGGTGGTTGCGGTGGTGGGGTAACAGGCGATGAGTAGATGGATGTGGTCTCTATGATGGTGGGAGTAATGGAATTGATGTCAGGAGTGAGGGTGGGGGAGTCAGAATGAGGGTTGGCAGAATTTGACGTAGAAATTGGAATTGTGGGATTGTTGGTGCATTGCGTCCGAAGATGTCCGACCAGGCCGATTCGCGCGCGGAAGATGCGTTGACAGCGCGGGCATGTTGGCAGGGGCCTGGGCATTGGCGGTGTTGGTGCGGGGCGCTGGTGACTTTCGTGCCGCTCTTTTTGGCCTTGGCGGCGGCGATCCGGTTGGCCTCGTAGATTGCTGAACCAGTCTTCACTGATCTTCTCCATGCCGGTCTATCCTGGGCGAGGTCTTCCCAGGTCGCCGAGTTGATTTGCAGTTGCTTCAGCGATTTCTTCAAAGTGTCCTTGTAGCGTCGTTTTGACCCCCTGCCGACGAGAACCCGTAGCGACATCTCCGTAGAAAAGTCGTTTGGGTAGTCGCTCGTCGTCCATTCTTACCAAGTGGCCGCTCCATCGCAGCTGCACTTGCCTCAGCATGGCATGGATGCTGAGGATTCCGGTCCGCTCCAGGACTTCCGTGTCCGGTATCCTGTCTTGCCATCTCAGCTTCAGTATTCTGCGGAGGCAGCTGAGATGAAAGTGATTCAGCTTCCTGGCTTGGTTCGAGTAGACGGTCCAGGTTTCCGCTCCGTAAAGGAGTGTCGACAAGACGACGGCCTTGTACATCTTCAGTTTGGTGTTCAGGTGAATACCGTGGCGATTCCACACGGAGGCCTGCAGCCGGCCGAAGGCCTGACTAGCTTTGGAAATCCGTTGGGCAACCTCGTCATCGATTCTCGTGTTGCGCGAAATCGTGCTTCCTAGATAAGCGAAGGTCTCCACGTTTTTGAGTTGAGCACCGTTGACATTGATTCGAGGAGCATTGTATTCCGCGCTGGGTGGCGGCTGGTGCATGACAACCGTTTTGGCTGTACTGATTGTTAATCCAAAATCGGCGCAGCCTTCGGCGAAGAGGTCCATGCTCCTTTGCATGTCCTCCTCCGTCACGGTGTTAAGGGCGCAGTCGTCCGCGAAGAGCAAGTCATGGACTGTAGTCGTAGACACGCGCGTTGGAGCCTGCATACGCCGACTGTTGAGAAGGCGCCCGTCAGTTCTGTAGGCGATGCGAATACCAGGCTGCTCATCACGGTAGGCGTCCATCAGCATAGCCGAGAACATGAGACTGAAGAGGGTGGGGGGCCAGTACGCAGCCCTGCTTTACTCCGTTGGTCACTGCGAATGCTTCGGATACCGTCCCGTTGTCAGTGACGCGCGCCGTCATCCGTCTACACACACACACACACACACACACACACACACACGACAGTTCGACCGTCGATTTCGACGAGGTCCACCGTATGCTCCACACCAGGTGGTGCAGGGACGGTGACTTGCGCGTGAATTAGTTTTAAGTGATAGTAGCCTTGCGCTGCAGCTACCGCACTCTCTCCTCCTCCCCCACCTGAGCCCGGTGTCAAGACAGAGTCAAGAAGACCGGAGATGGGAGAGGGCGCAGGTGGCTGGCGCGGCCGGAGCCGCCCCTGGGCGTGCCACCACACTCCGGCTCGGATCACTGGTGGAGAGTGCCATAAAGGCCACGATAACGCCTGCCGTTCCTTATGTGACCCCCGTGTTGGTCAAACGCATCTACCACGTGGCCCGTTTGGGGGGCAAACACACACACACACACACGATACTTCGACCGTCGTAGTCCGACGATGTCCACCGTATGCTCAATGGAAGGGTGGAGCAGGGACGGTGACTTGCGCGTGAATTATTTTAAATTGATAGTAGCCTTGCGCTGCAGCTATCGCACCCTCTCTTCCTCCCCCACCTGAGCCCGGTGTCAAGACAGAGCCAAGAAAGCCGGAGTCAGGAGAGGGCGCAGGGTGCTGGCGCTGTGTTGAAGGTGGACAAACTGGTTGTCCTTGGAAACTTCAACGACCGCGTCGCGACAGACAACGCTGCATGGGAGGGAGTGCTCGGTCCCCACTGCCTCGGGAGCTCTAACGATAACAACCGCTTTCTTTTGAGCACCTGCGCGGAACACCGTCTCCTGCTTATCAACACCTTCTACCTTCCGACACGTGAGAAGGCTTATTCTATGCACCTTCACAAAAGCAGTGCTGACAGCTGCTGGACCATGTTCTCGTTCGGGGATGAGATTGACAAGACATGCGGTTGACCAAGACGATCCGCGACGCAGATGGCTGGATGGATCACCGCTTTTTCACCTCCAAGATTAAGCTCCAACTTCAATCCCGCAGAGGAATTTCAGGTAAGCATCCACCAGGTAAGTTAAATACTTTTTTCGTAAAGTTGCCCGGTCAATTTTTTTATTTCAGTAACCAAGTCACCTTGAAACTGGAGCGTCTGCAGGCTCCAGATGATAAAACTACCGTGGAGATACGATGCGGTCAACTGCGGAACGTCATTTAGGTTTCTAAGGATTTCAAGGACGTGACCATCGTCCACCTGTACTAGCGGAAAGGAAACCCCTATCCTTCTTAATAGTATGAACATCAACCTAGAACATAGACCACTCTCGGAAAGTCAGTCTGGCTTCCGACGACGCTGCGGAATAACAGACTCTATTTTGCCGCTCGCCAGCTACAACAGAAGTGCGAGGATTTGCGAACCCACCTCCTTACAACCTTTTTGGTTCCGATGAAAGCCTTTGTCATGGCAAAACGCAATGGACTGGGGAAAACTACGCATAAATTCGAGGGTCTTCAGTGGTTCACGCACATGGTCTGTCAGCTGCACGATGAGATGATGGCACGCATCACTAACAACGGGAAGGTCTCCAAAGCATTTGCAGTGACCAACGGAGTAAAGTAGGGCTGCATACTGGACCCCACGCTCTTCAGTCTCATGTTCTCTACTATGCTGAAGGCTGCCTGCCGTGATGAGCACCCTGGGATCAGCTTTGCATGCAGAACTAATGATCACCTTCAGAATATCCGGTGTATGCAGGCCCTAACGCGTGTGTCTACGACTACAGTCCATGACATGCTCATCGTGGACGACTGCGCACTCAACCTGCAAAAGAACTTGGGCCTCTTTGCCGCTGGCTGCACCAACTGCAATGCTTCCCACATGAATGTTCATGACATCCAACTCACGCACGCTATCTCACAACATCAGAATCGACAGCTAGTTTGCGCACCAGATCTCCAATGCCAGACAGGCCTTCGGCCGGCTTCAAGTCTCTGTGTGGAATCGCCGCGGCCTTCAACTGAACATCAAACTGATAATTTACCAGGCCGTCGTCTTGAAGATACTCCCATATCGTTGCAGACCTGAACCATCTACTCCACGGGGCTAGTCTCTTCCATCTCGGCTGCCTCCACAGAATACTGAAGCTCAGATGGCGTTGCGATGTAGCCTAGGAAAAATTACTGGCCATAAGGAGAGGATGCGGATGAAAATTGGTTAGGTCGACAGCGGGCCAAATGGCCGAGTAGGAGACATGCCAAAGATCGATAACGGTGATGAAATCACGGCAATTAACGACTCGGGTAAGGACCGACAAGCAAGTATCGTACCAACTAAGAACCCCAGTGAGGACCATGAGGACTTCCAAATATGGTAGGCGTGTGGTCGTCCGGCTACAAATACTGCGCCCCTTGTGCCCCCTATTACCCTTTTCTGCGACTGTCTCTGAGGATGGGTTCGCGAGAGAAGCCGAACCGCCAGGATAATAAAGCTCTTATTCGAGTGATCATGTCCTTTTCTTCCCGATTACTTCCGGGAACGCGCCTCTTTATTTCTACTACCTACAATGCTCCCCACATAAATGTTTACGGCATCCAACTTAAGATTGTGAACAAATTCTCCTACCTAGGAAGCACGCTATCTCACAACATAAGAATCGACGGCTAGGTTGCGCACCGGATTTCGAACGCCAGCCAGGCCATCGGCCGGCTGAAAGCCTCTTCCATCTTGGCTGCCTCCACAGAATAATGAAGCTTAGATGGCAGGACAGTATCCCGGACACGGAAGCCCTGGAATACCGGAATCCTCAGGAACCGCGTCATTCTGAAGCAAGTACAACTGCGATGGAGCGGCCACCTGGCGAGGATTGACGATGACCGACTTCCCAAGCGACTTTTCATGGAGATACACTACAGGTGCTCGCCGACAAGGGGAACAAAAAAGACCCTACAAGGACACTGAAGAACTCTCCGAAGGGACTACAAATCAACCCGGTGAGCTGGAAAGATCTCGCTCTGGACCGACTGACCTGGGCAATACCAGCGAAGGTTGGTGCAACAATCTATGAAACAAACCGGATCGCCCCTGACAAGGTCAAAAAGGACGGCCCGCAAGTGACCAGCGCCTCGGATCCACACCGCCAATGCCCAAGCCCTCCCAGCATGTTCACGCTGTCGACGCACATTCCGCGCACGAATCGGTTTCGTCGGGCATCTTCAGACGTAGTGACAACACCCCTACGACATTAATTTAGATAACTCCGAACACCTCTAATGTCACCCCTGCCTCAAACGCCATGGCAGCCACGACGAAGACCAACCTCACATCCGGGGAGCACACTGCCAATTTCCCGGTGACTTGGATAACGGGCACCATTTTCTCTGCCGCAACCCGCTCGTCACTGTGGCCATCTCTCCCCCCTTCTGATATCCCATTCACCTTACACATCAGTTTGTCGGTCACAAACCACTACTAACAAATCCCCATCCACCAGCGCGACCACTGGTAGTACCCCCCCCCATCACAATTGACACAACCCCCAACCTATCCTGTCCTCACTGTAACCGCTCATGCACATCACGTATTGGCCTGGTCGGTCACATGTGAATCCATCGCACAGAGACTGACGAAACAGTGCATGGAGCACTCACACACAGCAGAGACCGCCGCCTTCACTGACATCACTGCTCTCGCGTATTCACTCACCACATGGGCCTACTATTCACATGCACAGTAACGAAAGCGGAATCCACAAATGACTCAACCCCCAACCTATCCTGCCCTCACTGTAACCGCACATGCACATCGCGCATCAGCTGGTTGGTCACTCGCAATTCCATCACACAGAGGCTGGCAAATCAGTATCAGGAGCATCAAACTACAATTTACTCCGCACTGTCCGCACTGTCCACGCACACTCACACCGCATGGGCCTATTAGGCTATATGTGCCACCATGAAAACCTGCAGTGGAACACCGCCGGCCATACAACATTATTACATATCTTCTCATTAGTCTCTACATCACATGTGGTCCCATTCAACACGACACAAAGGTCGTTCCAAACAGCACCTCTCACTGAGAGGGAAGCATGATCCTGGGCTCCTTCGCTAGGTGGCTCCTCTGCCGCATGTGTGATCCAAGTCTAAGATTATCACGATGTCCTTAGTGCCGTGGCTTGGAAGGCTGCCCACTGACAATTAAACTCAGACCTCGCAGTCAGTCCTATGTGTATTTGTGTGGAGTGACCGACTGGTGGTCTGAGTGTCAGGCTGCACTGACTCCTTCTTAGTGTGACTTCTGGCACACTACCACATGTGACATGTGAGCCACTCTACCCATTTTTGTTTGAAATACATGTGCTTCTGTTTGAGGAGCCAACACATGTACATGTTACGCGTAGATGAGGTCGTTAGATAAATCAGAAGCTGTGCCCGTTTCCCACACCAGTCCACTAACCAGCTCGGATGGTGGCTGGGCCCTGGAAATGAGAATAGAGAGTAAGGTCGACGGTTCAGTGCATTTTACTCACTATTAACAATCTGACGCGCTTGCTATTATCACGGTGCACTAAAAGCCGTGGCTTGGAAGTTAACCAACTGACAGGATAACACGGACCGCATGGTCAGCCCAGTGTGTGCTTGTGTGTAGTGGCTAACCGGTGGACTGAGAGGTAGGCTGCTATAGCTCCTTCTTAATGCAGCCCCTAGGGTACTTCCGCTCTGTGGAAACCGTGCCAGGTATGTCCTCCGGTCTTATGGAGTTGGTCACGACACTGGATCCAGATGGGGAAGGGTGATAGAGTGTGTTAGATGCAGCCCAAGTGTATTCTCATTATACTATAGTTCACGCTTAAGTCATTGTCTCCATGCCGCCTTTCTGTGGAGCACATGGTGAACCTCGTGATTTACGACGGTTGAACTGTCGAACAATTGTTTTCATGGATCCTTTTCATCACACAGCCGAGCATGGAGGTGGTATTTTTTGAACGGTAGCTCATCATATTCTTCAACTTTTAACCTTCAGAACTAGATGGATGTCGGTCATCTTACAGGACTGTGCTACAGTCATGACATAGGTTGAACCGGATGCTGATTGTGGATCAACCACACAAAATGAAGAATTATGGCTAATTATTATATTCGGTCCTAATTCTGCCGTATGTACTGGATCACAGTCTTCATTTCGCCAGTATAAATCCATGAATGCCTTCATTTAGCCTCGTATCGACTCCACGGTCTGACTTTCTTGAACTTTAACATATCTCTGTTGGAGAAATCGGGATTTAATGGTTTGAATTCTGCAATTTTCCGACGGAAGAGTTCTCCATCTGCGTGTTGGTATGCTCTTTCGGCTGTTACATTCTCCCAACTCCCCCCTCTAGAATACACCATGTTTGTCTCATTATTTATTCTTCACAACTTCTCCTGTCAGACATCTTGTGCTCTCATCTATATAGGGTTGTTTGCATTAGTCTTGCATTCGTTTAGCATAATCCTTATCAGTATTTCTACCTTGTGTTGTCTTTTTCAGGGCGTAAACGATTTGCCCTCCCCATTCGTCACAACTTCTGTCAGGTCAATCGTCCTGGAAAAGGTACTATAAGTCGTCTTGCACACCAGTTTGGGTAGTGCGTCCCTAAGCATTTTTGTGGATCTGTCAACCTAGCCGAAGGATAGCCCCTAGTAAAATGTGCACATCCTGAATTTCCTGCTGTCCGCAGTACGTTTCGTTTAGTTTTGGCCCCGGAACTGCATCAGTTCACCTACTTTCGAGTCGCTTGGACAGGTGTTGAATTTCGTGTGATGATGAAGCATTTAATGTGTTGAAAAAACAGACAGCTTTCGGAAGTGAATTTAATTGCATAAAGTCCAACCTTCCTAACAAAGTTTTGCACGAAGGACCGGGAATGTTTGGGATATCAGTTCCTTCCACTTTGGTCACAAAGGTGAGCTTCGGGCCGCTTTCGGAACAATTGCACGCTCACTGCTGAATTTGGGGCTTTATAGTTCGCACAGGTTGAGAAGTATTACTGCTGCATACTGCCCATCGTCGTTCTTGGTAAACTTCCTGTGATGGAGCACCGACTTTTCTTCGGATACGGTTCTTTGTTCTTTTTCAGCCATAACAGACTCAGCTAAATTTCCGTTTACACTTTCTGTCCAGGCCGAATGGTTGAGGTGTGTACATTTTGAGCTTTTCCTGGTGCAGCAAATGCACATTGTACAGTTGATCGGGTTTTTTGTAGTAAGTTTGGGCAGGTTTGAATGTTAGGTGCAGTCTTAATAAGGAAAGAATCTCTTCTGGCGATGTCTTTGTGCCTAATTCCGGTCGAGGTCTTGGCCTTGGAAATCACATTGACATCCATGCCAGCATTACGTCAAACCTTCGGTCATGGGCCTGGCAGGGTAGCCCAGGGTTTCTGTATAATTCATCAGCTTTCAATAGAAACAAACTAGAAATTTCATGTGTGGACCAGATGGCCGACTGATTCGTGTTTCAAAGGACGTTGTGGGTTTGCCTGATTATGAGTAGTTCGTTTTCGGTGGATCATGGATTGATGGATAGAAATCGCAGCCAACGGATGCACATTATTCGGACCTTAACAAGTTCTCCCTTCCAAAACATGGTGCCCCAATGACCACCATGCTGGCTACGCAGAGCACAGCTCTACGGCCGATAAAAATGACAAATGTGTCGTATTACGGTTGCAGCTAGTTTTGATGGGCATCATGGTGGTAGAGACAATGAGGGTTCATTGAGATCATTCAGTTGCTATTGGTAGCCGGAAACATTCCTTTGAAAAATTGAATTCTGTATCATATTTCTCAGATGCTTGATGTATGCTTAAAAAGGAGTTTGATGAGTCAAGTTTCAGTGGCTTTTCCTTCATCCTAGCGGATGTTTTTACTTATGGGAAGATATTTTGTTGGTGTATCAAGCAAATCCGCTTACAATGAAATCCAGCCCACTGTCTACTGGATTGGAAACCTTGTTATCATGCAAAACAGAGCACATTCTTGATATCCCAGGTGATCAAAATCTCTCATGTAGAATGGAAATTGAAGTTAATTATGTTGAAAGTGGAGCGTAAATCTTGGTTATAGAGGCAAAATATGTCAATAAACCGTACTCAGGGTTCCTGGCCAACTGAGGTCTAAGTTATATGTCCCTGAATAGGATTGCAACTGCACCCAGGCAGTTTCGAATGAAGGTTATTTGGGCAGGGCACCGTTGTAAGTATCCCAGCATTACAGATGACCTTGCGCCAAATTCTCAGGGGTTATCGTTAGCGTTAGGATTTGGGCTGGGATTACGGTAAAAATTTAGGAAAAGGGAACAGGTACCCCTTGGAATTTACCCATGGGCCATCTACAACACAGACGTTGTACATATTGTCATGTCCACGCGTAAGTAGTAGGAGAACGGTCCTATTGACTCGGTGTCATAGACAGCCACTTGCGAATTCATTGCACTGAGACAGACGTATCAGTACCAGGAGCCAAAGCAGACATATGTCGCACCCACCTCACCTGACCACGAGTTCAATGTACTTTCGATCATTGAATGGGCCTTTTCGGTCATATGCACCTCGCTAAAACTGCACTGCAGACCCCAGTGCTTCATCTTGCCCTAGCTGCCAACATACGCATATTCTAAGACAGTAGGCATGTGATTTGTTCCACCGTCGCCGGTTTGGCCGGTGCGATGTCATGTATATCGGGAAATGCACATCTCACGGAAGTACAGAGCATGATCTTTGATGTATCCTGGTAGACGAAGTTATTAGGTCATGGGTGAAAAACAGAGCAGCTTATGATGGCCCTACTCCAGGCGACTGTAGCAAAACTGCGTCTCTCGTGCATACCAGTGATAGTCTGGTTCTCGGCCAATCACAGCTATGCAAAAGGACCAATCACCTACAAGGGTAACTCAGACACGCCCACGCTCAAGGCCCTTTAACTCCTCCTCTCTCTCTCTCACACACTCTCTCTTTCTCTCAAGCTCGGAACGTCGACTTTCGCGGCACCAGACGTGTGCACCCGTTCAACTGCCAAATTATTCTCGCCTAGTTTCCAATCTTACCGTACAGACTACAATATTCTATCAAATAGCTTCCAGATTCGCGTCTTACTCGTGACCAGGCCTGAGGCTGGGGTTTCCCTAAGCTGACTAACTCTGTCAGCCGTTGCAACCAATTTCATCCCCAACCGGTTGACAGGCTTGGACAGTCAAATGGTGCAAAGGAGAGAAAAGATGCTGAGGTCGACACTGGGAACCCAGTCCCACGACATACCAGTGCATTCTCCACCATAATAAACCTGACGCGCTTGAAATCACCATGACCCGCTTAATGTAGTGACTTGGAAATTCACGAACTGACAGGATAAATTGATCTTCACAGCCAATACTGTGTGTATATGGGGTTGTTGGCTGAAGGACTGAGAGTCAATGCAATGACTCCCTCTTTATTTGGTCTTTATGGCAGTCTCGCGCGCTTGAAGTACGAGGCGTTATCCTTGAAAGCTTGATGCATTCTGCAGGAACCAGTATGTGTATTGCACGCGCAGACGGGCTGTTTACCTTAGCCAGACGCTGCTTCTGAGTCCACTTCAAGTCTCACTCTCATCTACTTCAGGCGCATGTCAGCGTCGCTCCCCCACCTTACGGTGGAGCTCGTTGAAACCGATGGTCGAAATGTGGTTTATTTTAAAATCGATCCCTGTCCATGAAACGCTGTTCAACTCATGGTGAGCTATTGTGAGGAGGACTTGAACAGTCCCAATTTATCAAAGCCGTCCCTATCAGGTCACAGAGGTAAAAATTTTCTACAATAGTTGTGGCTGATTTCAGTGCCATGGCAGGAAATCGTTTCTGTCTCGTGCCCTCTGGACTTATAACAACCTGTTATTGGTCTTCCTTCGGAGACTGTTGACCCACTGTTGGTTGTCTCACATTCTCTATCCACTGAAACTAAACCCTTGAATGGACAAACGCGTAAAGGAAAATATTCACTGGGGTAAAACCGACCTCAGTTACTTCGAGCTGGTCTGACCTTATCCTGCCGTCCCCTGCACACCCAGCAACACCGTTGACCGCGTTTTCGCCCTCACACATGTCATATAGGCAGGGTAAATCTCTTTTAGTTAAGCACCTTCCGATCGACAGGATTGCCCTTAGTGTTCGACCTCATCTTGTAAACGCAGGTCACTTCTACAGTCGTTGTCAACATAAATCATTTTCGTTCATGGTGAAGGATTTTGCGAAATATATTCTACTGTTTCTTTTCGGTTTTGTGGTCTTTTGCTGGCAGAAAGATGTAAAAAGGACGTAAAGAAGTTCCAGACGTTTAGAAACATGCTATCGTACCAAAGTGTTTTGGGCCTGCTTACCGCTAAACCAGGTCTTGCGCAGGTGAATATTCTTGTAACTGACTCTTACTCACTATTTTGTCACCTCTAAGGCATTGTGGGCTATAAGTAAAAATTTACTGGTCGGACACTGCAATGATAATTATTTTTCGACCTGTTCTTAGCACGTATAAATTTACTGTTATGAGCAGCAATGAGTCTGCCAAAAGTTTCTTACGTTCAAAAAAATGAGCTTGTAAACTCAGAGGAAAGCCAGAAAACATATGGGGGTGCCAGGAAATCCACTGCTGTGTCGAACCCCACGCAGCTGCCGTATACAATAGCTTGAAATCGACGAAGCATGCGTAGTTGTGGTGCATGACGGAAGCATGCTTAACCACTCGAAATACTTTTCAGTGGAAGCCCTCTGCAGCATCTCAAAATGACTCGCTATATAATTCTAATTCTAATAATAAAATATCTGCTACTAAGTAGTCGCCTTCAATCCTAAAGTCGTCTCTGGCTAGCATCCCATTTAATGGGTCGTTTTAATGTTGTGCGCTCTTTTGGACGTTTTTTCGAAAATATTTCTCTTACAGTTATCTGAAGTTACTTCTCCAAAAGTTCTTATTCGCTTGACTTACACATAGGGATAATCACCCGGAGACGCATTTACCTGAAGGTTCGCGTGCAACTTCTGGCTCTCCCTTTGCCAATGGCGGTTAGTTCCAAACGGGTAATTTCCTGTCTCACGAATGGGAGCCATTACGCGTTGCGTGATGTAACTGGGGGGGGGCTGTCTCCATACCCAACATTTTTTATTATTTTCTTCCAACGTCCATTTACTCTATCCCGTAAGTTGTAAACATTGTTACTAGGCCCGTAAATTTATAATAATCAGTTAGTTTTCATTGTAACTCGGCAAACTGGATTTCGAGGGTTTCCAAAAAGAATTTGATGTAACAATTAAAACGCATTCCAGTAGTGCTTTCACTACACAAATTCAGTGCAAGCCATTGAATAACTGAAATGTATTTGCAAGTGACAGTTCAACCTTCAATTTCGACGAGCTCCAACGTATGCTCCACACCAGGTGGTGCAGGGACGGTGACTTGCGCGTGAATTAGTTTTAAGTGATAATAGCCTTGCGCTGCAGCAACCGCACTCTCTCCTCCTCCCCCATCTGAGCCCGGTGTCAAGACAGAATCAAGAAGACCGGAGATGGGAGAGGGCGCAGGTGGCTGGCGCAGCCGGAGCCGCCCTGGGCGTACCACCACACCTGACTCGGATCCCACGGAGTGGGAGTGCCATAAAGGTCACATTTAGAAGGAGCCATTGCAGCCTGACTCTCAGTCCGCCAGTCAGCCACTACACACAAAACACACAATTGGGCTGACCAGGCGGTCCGAGTTATCCCGTCAGTTGGCAACCTTCCAAGCCACGGCTTTTAGCGCACCGTGATAGTTTCAAGCGCGTCAGATTGTTTATAGTGAGGAAAATGCGCTGAGATGTCGACCTCACTCTCTCCCCACCCCCACCATCAAACCGCTGTCCGGAGCCGGTC
>WEDG01000871.1:0-59951 GCA_017591395.1 Schistocephalus solidus | reverse complement strand
GTTAGTGATATCAGGTGCAGTTAATCGAAAAACTACACAAACAATCAAAGCCAGCCGCACACGACCTTCCGTCAATTACATGCAATGGACAATAATAAAGTACGCTGTGATCTCACTTTCACGAGAAAGGCACAAATGATACTGACGGAAAAGAGTCATTGCAGCGTGCTCAAACGCAAGCTGGCAGACTTGCAAGCAGTGGCAGCTAGCGCTTCCTGGTAAAAAAAGTGCATCCGAATTACTGTAGTGAGGACAGTGTTAATTTGACATGTGGATGCCGTACGGAAGCACAGCCTCAATATCAAATCCCTCTATGATGTGCCTGGTGATTGTCCAAGCAGAGGAATCGACAGGTGACTGATTTCGGAATAAATGGCTGACTGAATGAGAAAGACCACTTATAAAGATGCCTCAAGTGCACGAATGACAATAGTAATGAAATTGAACGAGTCCGACCTCACCGCATATACGCTGTCAGTGAGGCGTTCTGATCTCCAGTTCTGTCCAGTCCACCTGATAACAGACCATTATTTAGCACATCGAATTTCTACTGGTATAACACTTTCAACCGATATAATTACTCCTACTACCACAACCACTAATAATACTAATAATTTTGTTATCACTCCTAACGCAAATAATACGGCTAACATTAACCCTGTCTCTCTTAGGATTGTTAATATTGCCCTTTACACCTGAAGTAAATATTGTCGTCATTTCATATCTTCCACCGCATAAGCCTTCCTAGAATTTTACCATGCGGCATCAAGGAAACTCCCCGAATTCCGGGATTCTTTCCGTCAAATTTGCTAGAAAATCGTAAATATTGAAACTTGGTATGCTGGCTATTGTGCACAAACGTCCTAGTATGAGCGCGCTTCTTACAGCACGCATATCCCAGAAAACTTAAAATTTGGAATAAGCAATCATTTTCAAGAAGTACTTACTGACATATTCGGTAGAAATGGACAGGGTTTTTAACGTTTATGACGTGTCTGCCTGCACTTCAGCGGTTATCTATCATCAGTGAAATTAACTCTTTTGGGCAAGGAAGAAGATCCACTCCATTAATTCTTAACCGACCCACAAAGGATGCGAAATGCTTCATTGTGTGATTTCTGAATCAGCTTACTGTAGGAATAACTGAAGTATGTTTTAACAAAATTGCTGAAAACAGTTCTTTCAACACGAAATCATCGTCTTCTCTCGTTTTGTGCTCATTTTTCGCGGTAAACTCGTGCCACTAGGTAAAAACCAGATTCATGTTAGAAATAGTTAAGTTCTAATTTTGTACGTATGTGTTGGTTAAGAGTTTTAATTTTGAGGATGCATCAACGACCTAATCGCGCTGGTCCAGGTTGTGATCACTAACACGCAACCATCTTGAGGAGATCCTCAGCGAGTTAACTGGCAGACAGGCAGCCTTTCTCTGCATCAAAATAGTCATTCCTGTGCTCGTATTGCATTTGTTCTCTTCCAGAAAACCTATGAGATGATATCAGATATTACGCAGACCTTGCATCTGCTAGGCTTCATGCACTAAGAACAGCTGACACCGCCAGGATTAGCACTGCAGCGTTTCATGTTTAATCTTGCGTTCCTGTGCATTGACCATGCACTGCGCTAAGCTAAGAAGAAGCCTGCTCAACCAGCTTTGAAATGTAATTCATATCTTTAAAAGGATATTGTATGCAGGATGTTCTTGATTAAAGGAACAACATGAAGTTTGGTTCTTCCCACCTAATGGAGAAAATGGGATGTGAGAGTTATTGTATACCATTACTAGGCTTTTGATACTTTTCCTTGGAAGTTAAATACACTTCTTTACTGCTCTACGTGGAGGCTTCCAATTCATACCATTGTATTTTTTAGAATCAATGGGTCACGAATGAAGCCATGATTCCAGCGAGTGAACAACCTTCTTCTCTTTACTTATATCCCGAATCCTTTTTAATAACTGTGTATATGATACAATGTTGATATGCCTTGCTGTATTAGCTAAAATAGCATAACAAACGCTGATGGACAGATTCGTACATATGCTCGCCTCCCAGGTGCGTTTGACTAAACCTAGCCAATAGTCATAACACCTCGAGGTTCTTAGATGGCCTTTTGGGCGGCATCCTTCAAAGTTGCTGAACACATGACGCGTAAAATATAAGGCACGTGCTTTTAATTTAACTTAAGTTGATGCTATAATAATGTCAGTTATGGTTATGGTATCCATCAAGATTAATTAAACATAACTATATGTAGGTTTATGTTTAAATGTGGGTTTGTCAGATCTGGTTACGGAATATGTATGTTAAATTGTGTATTTGAGGTCGCTCTGGCACCCTCGCATTCTTTGCCCTAGCTGACGACTGTTACCAAGTTAGAAATTGCTATATATATTCGACAGGTCCTCAGAGTGAATAAAGTCCCACGCAAAATCATCAGCTCCACATTAAGGCGCTTGCTTCCTTTAGCTTACCTAGGCGGAGGAGTAAAGTGAGTTACTCTCCTCAACTGGATATATAATTGGCTGCTACCGTTAGGCCTACCAAGGAAGCGGACAATCTCCCAAGGTTCTCGGTTTTCCCACTGGGTAGCATTTGATTACTTCTGTTTGTGAGGTCTTGCTTCTTTCTTCGCTGCCAAAAGTTCCTTTCTTGTCTGAAATGTGCATGGATTGTGTGCACTCTTTTCTTGTATTTAAGCTTTCTCCCTTGCTATTTCAGAAACGCTAGCTGCGTCCTTTCAAATGAATCTGGTTAACAACTACGTCAGAAGAAAAAGCATGTAGATCCAATGTATCATTATTGACTGAGCAATTATATTTAGCAGATCAACCATTGCATGATCACCATAATATAGCGTTAAGATTCAGAATCTGGCCATTGTCATTGTCAAAAACCTGGTTGTTTGAACGTTGCGTGGAGATCTTCAGTAAAAGGCGGAGGAATGGGCTTTAGTCGCAATTTTTCATCCTGTTAGTACTGGAATAAAGAGGTTAACATTTGGTTACTATAGAGACTTATTCAGAATTTTTGCGTAGTTGCACGTATATTGAGACTGATACGCTTTACTCAAAAAGTGTTCACAGATGCCAGAGACCAACTCTTGCGGTTAGAAGTTCTACAAGTATGGCGAAATTAACCGCCTGTCGAAGCGTTTAACCTTACATCTCAGCAGCACAGCACACACAGGCAAGTGTGATTTCTCGCAGTGGTGGGGAACGAATTCAAACTGACCAAGCATTTATCATTTGGAATTCTTTTGAAATTAGGGCTTGTTGAAAAGCGACAATATGTGTGAGACACAGAGGTGGCAGTCTGTATTCGGCTGTTGATGTATACATTTTGAGTTGTATGATAGAGGTGGGGTGTAGGTGGAATATTTTTGACTGAGGAATATGCTTAGTATGTCAATACATTTGATCGTATCCTTCACCACTCCCTTATAAACTCACATGCAACTACCTCTCCAGACAGGACTACGCACTGTTCGCCGATAGGCATCACTCTGTTACGAACATTTGCGGTTAAATGTGCCAACAAATAATGTTTCCTCATTTAGACATCCATACTATTATTGTGCGAAGTCATCATGTATGTTTAATATTTCCTCCTTGATTCCATCTCCACGAGATATCGTTTCCCTGATGCTGAAAAATGTAGAAATTATGTGAATAAAGTGAGCATGGTCATTGAATTTGTTCTGTGGCAGTCTTTCTACCGATTTATGCTCAAAGAATCAAAGCTGTTGACCAGAAGAATTAACCAATGACGCCCTATTATTTACCTGTACTTTTCACACCACGCAGAATATGCATTCTGACACTAGAGATTCCGTTGGTTGATGGTCCATAAGCATTGCAGCGAGGACAATCTCGATGTCAGGCCTGATACCTACATGCTTTAACTGTGCTCATGCCTACAGCCCCATCTGATTGTAGTCATCTACCATTGGGGAGACCAGACAGCTTGGAGCCCTCTTTTCGAATTGTACCAACAAATAGTTCGCCATCTATCTTCTGCAGGTGATCCGTTAAGAAGAATTCGTAGCAGTTTGTGATCCAGTGTCCGTCAACCACAGCTGCGCCCTATACAAGAGGTAAGGACCTGTAATGCAAAATGCTCCAAGCAATGAATTGAAAACCACCAACACATCAACAAAATTCATGATGCTTTTCGCACATCGGCAATGAGTAAAGAAAAAGAGCATATTTACGACCGTGGACCAGTTGTCGGCCTACACTATCTGCGTCCACGCCTCCAGCCTCACACGCTGTTGTGTGCAACCTTACAGTTCAGAGCAGCAGGTCAGTGTTTCAGCGGCAGGGTGTCTGAAAAATAATGCAAAAATTTCAAGTTCAGTCTTGTGTTTCATTTTGAATTGCTTGCGCTATGCATTCCAGTGAAACGAAGCATAAGAAAACCAACCCTTTACAGTCTGTGCAGCATGCCCAGTCATTGATGCCACCCGAAATCCCAGTCCAATATTCCTCAGAAACTGAAAAAGAGAAAAACATAATTAAAATTAATTAATCAAAGTTCTCCCATACACGAAGAATATGACTAATTATTGTTATCCTTCTGCTGTGACCCAGAGCAATTCAAAGAAATGACACAGATAATAGCTGAGACCCACGAGCGTTGAAATCCTCAGTGATCAGAGTGCCATTAAGAAGGATTTAAGAATTTTGTCCAAACGGAAAGAGAATAAATCAAAAGCTAGCAAGCAAATTTCGAGAAAAGTACATCAAAATCGCGATAATTGAAAGAAGTAGTTTGTTGTGTTTTAGAAAACTGAAATTAGGGCGGCGAAGGCGAAGTATATTTGAGTATCTCTACATTGGGTTCTTAACGTTTTTCTTCGATGATCAAAGCCATTCTTATATTCAACAACTCCGGGAAACCTCGACTACTTAAGTTCTATGAAGATGTGGTAATTATTTCGTTAGTCTTCCGAGTTTTTCCTCATCTTTTAAATTCCTCCATCGCGAAAATATGTTCTTAAAAATAACGATTATCGACGGCTGTATTAGTATGTATTCACAAATTACTCTCTTCATTTTTGCTTGGAGAATTGGAATTTGTTTCCGAAAAGGTATTGTCTAGTAATCTCTCACTTCCGAACCAACCCGTCAGCCGTCGAAATCTGGATTAACAGGATATCCAGTTGTTTTTGAAACAGGGCCTCTGACTTCTGTGAATTTAGTCAGGCCTTATTTACCAGATGGCACTTATTAGTCGAAAATCCTATTAGTTTTGGTTTTTTTTCCAGAAAAATCTTCCAACCTTCTCCAAAAAAGAATCGTAGTTTTAAGCTTGGAATGGTCGGTTGGCTAGGGAAAACGCCTGGAAGTTAACGGTATTTAAGATCCGCCAGCAGTAATTGCCCACGAAGTACTATCATCATTAGAATTTGTGATCACTTGGAGTGGCTACCAGGTGGCAAATAGATAAGTTGTTTTGCTGATTTTTCCATATCCACAGCGAGTTCCCTCGTGTGTGTTAGTCGCAGTTATTATGCGCTGGTGTGAATTACCAATGTTCCAGAAGTCTTTCCAGTATCCGCAAAATGTTCGCTCAGAAGTTTGTCTCGTTTTCAAGCGCGATGAATATTCGTAGCTTTGATGAGGGCTGGTGGTTAAACAGGAGTTGCATGAGTTGCATGCGAGCTATCGTCGAATCACCCATTCGCTGGCTCAGACCAATTTCTAGCTTTAGCGTCCGTTTCTAGTATGGCTCAAATATTAAATATTATCAACATTCCCAAAGTTTTTAAATTACTATGGACGATGTATGAAAAGCAACATCTGTGTCAGAGAGCCTCGAGGAACGTGACTATTGGTCGAGAAACCTCTTGATAAAGAACATATATTGAGAGTCCCACGGCAATTATCGTGGCTGCAGCTAGATGACTTTACAGTTTTGCTTACCACAGACTGACCTGTCTGCAGCCTTTATTATGTTCGCATCTCAATAGATCCTGTTGCCATCCGTTCCAAGGACCACTTTGAATGAAATGCTTAACACCGTCTAAATGCCAGACAGTCAGCTTAAGTTCCATCGGACTGCTGTGATTACGTCTAATACCGCAAGCATCCTTAGTATCCAGTCTAAGCTCCGTACGCTAGCCTATCTGCGGCAACAGACCTGATGAAGCCAGCTTAAGTCACCATTGTAGTGAGAATCTTAATACCGTGAGCCCAATAACCATTTCTACATATTAGTGGCTTTATGTAGTCTCTCTGTCGTTTAAGTTGCACTATCGAATACAAGGCAGCGGTAGAGGACTCGTAGGATGACCAAACCGGGTTCATTAGGTGCGATGCCTTCCCATGTTTATTTATCCACCTCTACTTTGGCAGAACTAATACCTTAATGAGAAGCATTACTTTTGCACAGCTTCCGTGTTATCGGGAAAGAGGATCGAACAACTGCATAAGGTGGAGAAAAATGAAATTTCGTTCCAGAGGTGGTACTCCAGTTGTATGATCGTGAAAGTTCCGAATATACTCGAGAAGCTCATGGCCTTTTAGATTCGGTCCTGTTGTCAGCAAGAAAGCTGTGAATATCCGTTCCGCGCATGGAACCCACTACTAACTTCGGGAATTAGTTGTTGGTGTTTTGAAATATCAGCTGACGTCTGCTCAGTAGGAGTCACCATTTTGCCCCGCCGTTTATTTTTAGTTTTCTGACGAAATTTACCGCCATGTTGCAGTCGGTCGAGCGAATAATTATGGTGGGAGGTGGTTCAAGCTGTCTGGACAGAAATGTGTAAAACTCTTAAGTCGGCTTGGTCATTGCAGTGCCATTGGGTGACTGAAAATTCCGAGCTTCTGTCCCATTCAATTTTTGCTACGGAGTCAGACCGTGTTTCTGTTTTTAAAACCTCTCTTATGCTTTTCCTTTATGCGTGCTCTTGAGACCACATTCATGGTTACGAGAGGGCGGTGTAACAATTTGTCTAACTGAAAATTAGCCAACCAATGAGACATCCTATTCTTGCGGCCGGTTGTATAAGCCTTGATGACAATAGCTACACATGGTCTGGTCCATTTCCTTGAGGTTTGCTGTTAGATCTGCGCAAAAAGGAAGTCTGTATGCAGTTTTTTTATAGAATAATGGGCAACATACAACGTCTTGATCAGAACTCTTTCATTTTGATCTCGCGAACTGACGCGCCCGGACCTCTACAAGCAAGCCACGAAAGCTGGTATGTTCGGAAGGAAACAAATAATTGCGTACTGCACGCTCGAACCCATGAACGGTTCTTTTAGCGGCAACGTGTTCGCACTGGTGGCACGAATAACAGTCAAAAAACTGAAAGACTCAATTATCCAGCGGCTGCAGTGTAAATGCGAACAGTCCAAAATGTAAAAAGCCTGATGTTTTTCTCCTTAACTGTTCGTGCCCCTTTTCCAAGATGCTGGAGATCGTTTTTTCTTATAAAGCAACGAGCTTTCCTCAGTTGGCCGTCTCAACGTCCGCTGGGTCTCAGAATGACCGAGATGACATCCTGAACGCTTTCGTCTTCGGATCGACCCATTAAATGGCCAAACCGTTTCAGTCCTCATATATAAGCGCTATCCGCGACATATTATACGCCGTTAGTTGAAATATCTAAGGTTTTGTTAGGGCAGGCTACTGAAGGTGTTGGGGGCTTTTACTCTATTACTATTGTGAGAGTAGAACAGATGCTGCACGTATCTCCCTACTACATCCAAATTCATGCTCAGCTCACCAATGCGCCGTCGAAACAGTGGTGGTCCTTGTCTTGGGAGACCGACGAATGGTTATTGTGGGGCAGAGGCTGAGCACTTACGAACTCGTATGAGACAAGCACGTAAAAGCATTAATGGCTGCAAGCGCTCATAGGCGAACACGGACACCATGGGGATCCGATGTTTCCATTCCACACTCACCGAGAGACGGGAGGAGGTGTAGGTGACTGGGGTGTCTAGCACGAAGAACCATGAATCGCTTTCCCATGCTTGACCACTTTCCGAACGGTAAATGTGAACTTAGTTTGGATGGGGGGTTTACTTGACGGATGGCCTGCTCAACTCCAAGCAGTTTGGTTCACTGGAATAAGCATAGTCGAAAGTTGCCATCAGTATTATGAAAAAATCCTACCATGTGACTTCTGATGGCCTATATGGGAAAGAACTTGGCCAGAACCTCTAACTCTAAGCGACATAGACCTCAATTTCCATGTGGAATACTTTTGGTGCCTTTTACATGCTGGCATATGTTCTCATTCGTCCCTCAACGTCCCTGCTCTAGTGCCATTTCGCAGTCCCCCAACTATTTTGCATCTACAGCTTACCAGCCGGTACTTTTCCGGGGAGCAGAACGCTTATTCTTCTCCTTCTCCTCATTGTGGTAACTTCCAAAATATTCGGAGTTCGAAGGGTCGTTTGCTGTTACTCCCAGGGTAGTTATCCCCTGGGAAGCAAGGTTCAAAATGAGGAGAGTGTTATTTCCACCGGGATATCTAGCTCGTCTGAGAGGAATAGGTGCACGTCGAATTTTTGGCTTCTCGAAGCAAACAGGCTCTGCGAGAGGTCGCGAGCAGACAACCAACAGCCGGGCCGAACCCGACCGCCCATGGACAGCGGAGGGGAGGAATTTATCGACAGAAATATGGAATGTTACCAGCCTCCACTTGGCCAATTATAACCCTAGCAACCATTTGTGACATGAAGCACCAACACGACTGAACAAGGGCACAGAAATTCCTAAACATGGCTGTCGACATCGTTTTCCTATTCATTTAAAAATGCGTTTATAAGTTCACAAAACGTCCCTCTGTCACTCGCCGGAAAATTGTTGCAGGTGACGTATATATAGTCGTGGCATCCTGCGTTGCCTTTGCTATTTATGTAGTTGTTGTTCCTACGGATTTGGGATTGAGCATCAGCTTAAGCCATCCTAGCATTGACATTGAGAATTGTGTTGATTAGGGTGTAGTACTCATTTGGACTAAGTCGTGTCTGCAGCATTTTGTATCACCACTGACCGCCGCTTACTCGTGTCGACTATATAATGAGGATTAGTGTATAATGTCAGTGAAGTGCGTACAATTTTGGTCCTTATATCGGTAAGTTTTTATCCGTCGTATCAGATTCCAACTTTTCATTTCCACCGCCGGTGCCATCCTCCTTCATTATTTTGGTCTAATCGTGCTGACTGTCGTTTCTATATTTTTAATTATTCCAGCCCGAGGAGACCCAACAGAAGCTTCTCCGCGAAACCTTCCTTTTGGGTGTCACGTCGAGATGACGACGTGTGCAACTTTTTGGAAGGTGGCAGGTACTTCGAATTGCCCCTCGCCACCAAATGCTCCCTTTTAGCCTCCTAGCTGGTCAAGATTATCGACTGATCTACCGCCACTACGCCACCCTCTATTTCGTATTTTGCGTGGACTCATCGGAGAGTGAGTTGGGCATTCTAGATCTCATACAGGTCTTCGTCGAGGCCCTGGACAAGTCCTTTGAGAGTGTCTGCGAGCTGGACCTCATTTTCCATCCGGACAAGGTTCACTACCTCCTCAACGAACTGGTCGTGGGTGGCATGGTCCTGGAAACGCATATATCGGAAATTGTCAGTCACTATGAAGAGCAGAACAAGTTGGAAAAACAAGAGGTAAACATCTTTCAATGAATCCACCTGATTTTCACTCGCAAAATTTCAAAAGATGATCTCGGTTAGAATAGCCAGGTTGTAATGTTGATTACCATGCAGCCAAATCCCGATATATTTCAATCGCTCCAAGATGTCGGCCTTGGAATGCACGTCCTTTTTGGGTGCCGGCAATAATCACACGAGCTAAGTAATGGCCGTTTTGCAGCCTGCGTGTTCTCCCTTGGTTTTCGGTGACCATGTAGATCCAAACTTATTTTGTGGTAAGACACTGGAATAGGAACCTCCCCTTAATAAGAGTGACCTGAAGCGAAATTCCCATGTTAAAACCCTGACATAAAGCTTATCCTTATTAGCTACCTCTCATTTGGGGCTGCTAGTTTACTCGAGAACTTATACCGACAGGGTCAGGGATACTGTCGTTGAAACCCCTGCCTTATTAACCGTCACCAGCCACTGACGGCTTCCAAAACTCCTTCTTTCCGCTATAAATGAGGTTCAAAGGCTTTAAATTTTCATTGAAAAGGTCCAGTTAATGTGGGACTCCCCACTACCCCATTGACGAGGTTTCGGGTTCCAGGCTCCGCCTGTCATCTGTTGTTGCCCATTTCACTTTTATAGTGGATGATGATTGCGTGTGCGCCAGTGTGTGAACATGATAGTTTCATCGAGTTTTCCCTTACGAAAACCTGGCGCACGTGGATTAAGAGACTGTGTCGTGTGTGGCACGCGTAAACGGGGTTTTACATTTTCTGACCACTGCGTCCACGCCCACATCCTATTGTCTTAACTTTGTCCCACTATGAAAACGCGAAGGGTTAGGAAGAGGGAGTGAGGTAGATGCAGCGTTTCACAATAAACCTATCCGCGCAAAGTCATTGCCGCACGCACCTTGCGGATCAGCAGTTAATCTAATCACTTACAACCACTGAACTCTCCGTCAGAGACATTTATGACGCCATTGACACTCTTTCTCTCTCACACTCACACCAGAGTAACGATCATAAAAGCCTCTCGCGCTATCTACGAGTTCTTGCTACTCAAGCAAATGCAAGCGCGCCCTGGCTGCCGAATTCATACCTCGCACAACACTAACCACATGGATTTGCCTTTTCTATTTGGTGCTCGTATGTCTGTATCTTCGTTAGCTTGCGGCGTGCCTGCAGGCGAAACCGGACTTTTCCATAACAATCTATTTCCCACCAGCACAGCTAACTTTGCGGTTGACACTTCTGCGTTTATGAGATTATGCTGCATCAAACGTGCCCCCCGCTACACCCATGCATTACCTGTGCGTATTATAAACCTCCCCTACTCCTCCTCCAAGAACGAGAGAGGAGGGAGATAGAAGCTTACTTTGCTCCATCTCTAGGTGATCTTGGAGTTAATCACTCAAAATTGCCGACTTAGTCACATGTTTTTCTATCAGTGTGACGATTGTAAGACAGATAGTCAATCAATTATGCGGGTCTATTTGTTACTTGTAGCGAAATTGGAGACACCCCCCCTCCTGTTTAATTTTTCGCTCTCTCTAATCACTCCGTTTCAGCACCACAGTGTTATTGTAACTGTTTGGCAAGATGTCAGACCTGCTGGTTGACTTATTGATTCGAAGAGTACCGTGAGAAGGACTCTTTCAAAATATTCACATGTTTGGCACGTTTCTTCGGTGTCGCAAGGAAGCTGGAACCCAGGGTACTCTCACGCTAAATCTACTAACGCCACTCCACCAATTGGCACTGTCATTTTAGTATTAGTATGGGTTTTGCCTGCTTATCAGCTACCCGGTGCCTACACAGTTGTTGGATAGCGGCACGACTATTAACGAGGATCAGCTGCGACACAATTAGGCTGTCTGCCCTCACGACTGGGCAGCTGCGGACCGGTAATGCGAGTCAGATGCTGAGGGCTGAGATGTAGGCAGTCAACTTCCTTAGGGGATGTTGCAGCATCCAATGACGACAGTGGTGCATAGTCATGAACTAAGTAGTTAATACTTGCGTTCAGGCTGCGCTGCCCTGCGCGCTGGTTAGCCGCTTGTGGGACAAATTGCAAAACGATGGTAGTTTATGAACAATGGAAGGTAATCCTCATGAATGATGGCTTTCAGCTGGGAGAAATGAGCAGTTTAAGCAGTTTTGCCAGAATTCTGCCAAGCAGACAGAGTAAACCTGACCTCGTCGCCTAACTGACTGATCGATGGATTTTTAAAAGTCTCAGATGGTTTCCGTTGACCCGTTGCAAGCAAGGTCACGTATGTCATCTGGTGTCTCCTCTTGTACGGTTGTGAGTTTTTGGGTGGCACATGTGGAATTCGAATTAAAGCTGAGGAATTTCCTCTCCTGTTGACGGGGAACGATACTTTGAGCGAATTACTTCGGTCTCGCCTCCACTGTGACAGTCTGCGTTGGCTTCAACACCATGACAGCTTGGGTAGGCTCCTCACCGCCCATTCTAAAAGTACAGTTGTGCTGCCCAGTTGGACGCGACAAATAGATCAGCTTGACCCAGTCCGTCGGCTCATGTGGGTTGTTCACGGACTATCGATAGTTAGCCTTCGTCGCTGGAGGAAAAAGTGAGTTGCGCGCAGCAGATCTGTTGCAACCGACCGTCAGTTGTGGGGCAATACCCTTCAAGACATCGTGGAGGCGGGCAGGACCAGCCACGACTTCAACCTATAAAGTGTCCCCCCCAATGGATACGTAGTCGTGAAGTGGATTAGAATAGAGAACTTTCGCGACTCGATGCTCGAAATACGTGCTTTCTTACAAGGCATAACCACAGCGCTTCCATTCATTCATGATTGGTGCCCGGACTACTGCTGTCTTCTTTTCATACGCAAAAGTGCTACGTAACTGTATCACGTTTCTGTTCCTACAAGTCGTCAAAGCTTTTCGGCGTCACTCCGTTACGAAAATTCTGGCTGTCATGTTTTAATTGATGTCTGCCTTTGAAGTGTTTTTACCGTAATACAGTGACAGTGTTGCCCAGACGGTGCCAGTTTTTATGCCCGCTGACAGCATCTTGCAACCTTAACTTGCTACTTGCTTAAACCTAAGCAGCAGTATTAAACGTCATAACAAAGAATAGCCGACGGCTTTCATCTTCCCACCGCCGTTGGAACAACTGTTATAAACTTTGACCGAAAGTCGCGTTTGCGTACTTGAAGATCCGACAGTGTATACATCTTGTACAGAAAAGTTTGTTGCCACACTCTCCTGCGGTTAACACATCAAAGGCCGTACAGGTGTTTGGCTGGCTTTATGCCGCTGCACAACACAACTTTGGAGGGTTCAGTTCATCAGTCTATCCCTAGCCCACATGGCTTGTGTGCTTTCAGCCTTTTTGTGTCGATATCCTACGTGCTTTCGTCGGGACCTTCAAACTGTCATCTAAACGCAGTTTACTGTACCACGTTGTCTAGTTTCTGTTGCCAGCGCAAAGCTACTGCCGGTGAACTAGCCGTGATATTATTAGCAAAAAGTCCATGGTACCGCAACAAATGGTTGCCTCTTTCGACGAAACAGGTTGGGTAGTTCGTCCTGTTCCTAGGCGACGAGGACGGCCACTGTCCTGAGGGCATACTGGTGACCCGATCTGCAACGACACATAATGACATGTGACGAGGTTCTGATGAGGTGCTTATAGCCCCCTGCTAAACCCGTCTGTGCATCATCTAAGCCGTGTGAAGCCGCATGTTTTGTGTCCCTGGTCAGTGATGGTAGCTAGGGTGCTAGTTGACTGAATAAAGGCAGAGTAAACGCAAAACGTTTCTTCGTTATTTTTGTGAATTTTCCCATGCACCGTTTGAACAGCCAACTTGGTGACCATATGATTTCGGTACTTCATCATCACTCCACTAAAATTTCAGGAAGAATCAACATGCGAGAAATGGTAAGGCTGTTTCCGTGTCCGCCCACATGATGACTCGGCGTTTTGTGGTCATTGTAGCTGGAGGGTGTGAGCGATGTTCGTGTGTTCAATGCGCGGTGTGCGATCACCAGCTGGAGTCGGCGTTGTCTACGGAAAATAGGGCTCTTAAAGCAACGTCTTCTGATAACAAGGCGCTAGTTGAATAAAAAATGCACCAGCTGTGATGCGGTAGGCCTCAAGAGTAGTTTGCTGCCGCCCAGTAGACAACCTGAGCTGCACACTTAGCGTCTACCCGGTGGTTCGTGTCTACCAGATCTGCGAGGATAAACGTAATCGATCTATTTTCACCTCTAGCTAGCTAGTCAGGCAGGTATGTACTCACGGACTCTCTTTCCCAGACGCCTCGTTTTACGACCAATGTATCCCGGGCCAAAGAAACAAGTGAATGCTTACACTCACCTCAAAGTGGCCTACAGCAGCAGTCGATCATAGGTTTGCCGTGGGAAAAACGTTCGTGATAGCAGTCTTCAGACGTCGTCTTGATAATTCACTTGCTGTGTACCCTAGAAAAGTCTGTCCTAGAAACGCGAATTTTTCCAGCATTTAAGGTGGCAAATTTTGTCCTACGCTCCCCAGTATCCCGCGGGATTTATCTCTAGGTAGCCGTCTTCGGGAAGTCTCTTTTACAGCTACTGGAGCTCTGCTTCAACCATCACGGGAGAACATATGCGTTGGAGTCAAGCCACCAACCCCTGGACTAAATTTCCGTACTAATCTACTCACATCCTTTGTTTTGTCTCCCCCCCCTCTGCTATCAAAACTTGGCTCAATTCGGTCTGATATTTAGTTGCCCGTTCGTGAACATTGGCACATTAACAGGGCTTGTTTGTTTCGGGAAACCAATAGATCGGTGTGCGCCCATTCTTGATTGAGCAGTGCCAGCGAATGACAGAGAGCGAGTCACTATTGAACTTCAGTTCGACGAATTGCCAATCTTTCGCGTGGCAGGCCCCGTCTGTCGACCATCTGCTTTTGGTGCGTGCGTGTGCACACTTATGATTGACTGAATTTAAGCAGATCCCAAACGGTACGGCATCAATTTGCCTGCATCTCTCTCGCCCTCTCCTCGGGGAGTCAAGCCGTCAACCTCGGAATGCCCTTTCTTTACGTTGCGAGCTGTCGGTTGCTTGTTAAACTTACGATTAACATATGAACGTTGTCGGCATATTGTCCTCTCCTGCTGACCGAATCTATCACCAGGCCTCCGGAAACCTTAATTGAGAAAGGGGGGGGGGGGGGGTGGAGGATGGTTTAGCAATTTATCGCTTGTTCTTGCAGCACATTTGGGTCTCAGTTAAACCACGCTGCTCTGCTCTAATCGCCTTGAACTGGCGTAAATCCGGGCCTTAGGACAGCCTACTTACTGGTGATGCCACGAGCCTCCGTCGGAATATGCAAATTAGTCTGTTCTCCACTGGGTGCAGGATAAGACAACATTAGCGAGCTGGGCTCATCATATCCAAATTTATCCCCCCTCGTAAATAGCTCTCTGCTCTCTTTAATGACGGACGTAGACACTCCTCCCAGCCTACACTCTGTGCCACATCTGACACTGCCACCGAGTCTGTTGGAGGCTAACGCTCCTTCCACCGGTCATTATCGATGTGTAGATGGGGAGATTTGACTGAATCCGAAATCAGCATAAGCCTTTGTGCGTACTGCATGTAAATCCAGATACTTCGTCTGCTAAATTGGTCCAGGTTTAGCAGGCAGCTTCCTACTGATCCCACTTCCTCGCTTAGAAGTGCAGAACTTCGACACCTTACCGATTTGCTCATGTCTGATATATCCGTTACGCCCGTGTTCATGTTCTACAGCTGTTGGTGCGAGGGGGGAGTATAGCAGAACGGTTTAATTGGTTACTGGGATCGTTTAGACAACTACACACAACTACACTTGAACGAAGAAGCCCCCATCTAGCCTAGGTCAATTCTCGTGGTTTTTGGCCTACAGAGTGTCCGTTAGGTGTTGTATGGTCATTTAGACAGTTTATATCCGACGAGTTCTGTGGTATGGATTGAAATTCCATGGTTTTCGAGTACTGGTTATGTTTGCGGGACCTCGGGTGAGTTTACTTACGTAACCATGCTAGCAGCAGCGTGAGGCTGTGCTACCTCTCATTATGAACGGAAATTCACATTGAGGCCCGTGTTAATATTTCAGGTGTATGTATAGTTAGAGAAGAAGAAATCTTCTGATTCCCCATTTAGACATCCATATCTCAAATGGATTAGCCAGATAAATGCCTTTTTAACAGCTCACGACGGTTGTTTCACTCGACACTTTGGTAGTATTAAACCAGAAGGCGGAGCGACAGCGTTGGCGGGAGCATTATGCACGAGCGGCTGATACGACCATGGGTCTGTCGATCGGGTACTGAAGTATGCGCAGTGCTAGAAACGGACGCAAGACATGCAGTCGAAGCGTGTGGACGGGACACCCAGCATACTTCTTTCATGTACTTGTTACGGCTGCGATCATGCCTAATCTAGCCGGCCTTGACGATGTCACGTATTGTACCCCTCCACGCGTGACGATTCGAGGTAGCAGTACTGGACAGCTCAGCCACTTCGTTTCTCCAGCGACGGACGCCGAATACCGAAGCTCAAAGCACCGCCACCATTTCTTGCCGAACCATATCGAACCAGATCTTGACCTCCGCTTCGATGCTTCCGGATGGGCAACGGTGGCGGATCGAGATCAGTAGAACTGAGCCCGTAAGGTGGACCTTGAAGAACGTGCCCGAACCACCTCAGTCGTCTTTCTTGCATGGCCGGAGATATCCTTACGATATTGTCGCAGCGAGTGCGGACTGTCTCATTTGAGCCATAGTCGGTGTACTTCACTCGAATGATGGTTCGCATACACCGGCGATAAAATACCCCAGTCTTAGCTCATTTTCCGCACGCACAGCCCAGCATTCACAACAGTAGTGTAGGACCGGCCGGGCGGATGTACGGTACACACGAATCATCCTGGCGATGGAAATGTCGCGTCGGATCCATAGGCAATTTCTAAGGATTGGGAAAACCCGAAAAGCAGCGTCGATTCGAGAGACAGGGTTGTCCTTACTCAGTCCATTGAGTAGCCCTGAGGTATTTGAAACTGTCACTTCTTCAAGTTGAAAGCCATTAATCCAGCGGGTCAGAGCTGCAGCCCGGAATCAATTTGGCCTTCACAGTGTTTATGGATAAGCCGACCGAAATAGCGATCTCATTCACCCGCGACACCGCAGACGAGATCACCAAAGCTTGAGGCTAGCAAAGCGATATCGTCAGCATAATCTAGGTTGGTCAGGCGGCTTCGGGGTGCGAATTCCTCACTGCCAGAACCGTGTAGGGCTCTTCCTAGAATGCAATCCATGGCGTAGTTGAACAAAATGAGCGACAGGATGCAAGCTTGTCGAACAACGGATTGGCTGACTGCATCTGAACAGAGAGACCCCATGTAGTTGCGCTATTGCCAGCTTAAATTGTTACTTCTGGTCCCTTCGAATGATTGAAGAAGAGAAAACTCGGAAAATTCAAAAATAAATGACCGCAAGTGGTGCGCGTTGAAGTCTGAGGATTTGGGAGGTCATGACTGGCGTCCCCTTCTTGCAGAGGAATTAAAAGGGTAGGCTGCGATCAATTCTCGCCACGATTGCAATATTTGCGAGTGTGCCAGCGGTCGGAGCTTTCCATTTCAGCAGGCATTGATCACAGGCCTCAATTTCCCCTCATTCGCAACACAGAGCCATCGATCATGACTTCCCAAATACTCAGCTCCTACACGCAAACCGCGACTTCCTCCCAAAACGCTTTTGACGGCGGTGTTCATTTGGTCCCACTTAACGATCGTGATTTCCGAGGTACTGTTTTGTTTTATACGCACTCTCGGTGTGTCTATAACCGCTTAATTACAAGTGTCTGTTGCGTTGAGTCCCACATGTTGCGCTTGACGTTGAGTAGAAGAGAGTTTTAGCGGTCATCTGCCCCCAATAGCTGAGCCTGTGCAAGAATCCCTGACGATCGGTCGTGTGGCTTCGCTGAGGAAACGAGAGGAACGGCCTCCCGTAACACGGGAATGGCGGCAAAAAAAGTTTTTATGGGTGGGGTAAACAAAATTGACAGATAGCTGTTTTCGGTAAGCAAACGTACAAAAAAATTCAATTTATGCTGTAAATTCGTTTAAATGCACATATTAAGCGTAAAACGCGACCACGCAGTATGAAATACTGAAAAGTAGGGGACTGTAAACGGGTGGAAAAATCAAAACTAGGGACACTGCAGGCCACCTAGCACGTGATGACCAATCACATTGAAGGAGATTGTGAAGAATTTATCGTTGACTCCAACTCTCGTTACGGCCGCGACTGTAGACGTGATTGTACTTGACAGCGTTGATAGCCTAATCTAACCTCCAAACCCCTGAGTCTAACCTTAACCCTATTCCTAACTTCTAATCCTAACCCCTAACGCTAGCATCTAACCTGAATTGTAATGGTAGCACTTGTGGGAGGTATGGCGGGGAATGAGTGAAAAGGAAGCAGAATTGAATTATGTCTACTTAAACGGTATGAGTAGGTATCTCATAAAACTAAAGACTAGTTGGGGCCACTTACCCCATCGTGACCCCAAAGTTAACTTCATGATGTTGCAAATGTGGTTCTATTCTTTGTCTATGGGGGGAGGGGACATATTGCGACCCATGCCTCCCGAAACCAACGACAGTTGTAAACTGAACTCCTATTTGTGGCTCGTGTGATTATCTGCTTTCACTTAGTGACAGTTTTGTCTCTTCTGACGCCTTACTATCTCTTTTACGCAGCAAAGTACCCTCTCCGCTACCCCGGCAAGGGCTGTTTCTGCGGTCAAGGACTTGAATATACCGCAAAAACTAAAGGACCTCAAGTTGCCGGAAATACCCTACTTGCATTCCCGGCTTGGCTTGGGTTAAGTTGGTCTTATTCCCCCCTCACACACAATTCCTTTTGCCCTAATCTTTCTTTTCTCGTTGTTTGACCTAACTTCCATCAATCGCGATTATGCATCCCTCTGCGGTCGTCAGCACATGTCCCGTCTGATTCACCACCTTCTCCCGACCAGTTCACCGGTTTCTTTATCCCCCGCCCCGCCCCCTCCCCTTCTCGCCTGTACATACGTGTTTTTTTGCAAGCAAGAGCACCACTAGCAGTTATGGAAATTGAGTGGCATTGAACATTAGACATATTCCTTCTCCCTTATTTTTCACCACCCTTGACTGACAGATTGCCTGTAATTTGTGCCAAAGTGGTATTTCCCTCCCCTTGGCTTTTTGACCCTCGTTCTTCACCATCTCGTGATTAGAGCTTGAAGTGGCGCTTAATTAAACATGATAGGGAGAACCCGTTTAAGAGGACGATGTGGCGGCTGACGCATGATTACAGACTGTTACGCATTAGGGTTCCTCGTTGTCAATCTGACTTGATAAGGAAGCTTTCCAGCACCGGCTCTTTCTAGGTTATGACTTCTATGCACCGTTTTCCCTTAGAAGCTGTTTATCTGTCAGTAGTGAATCCGCCTCAATACAGCCATTTTGATCCACTATTGCAGAGTGGCTTGTGAAATATTACGGAGACTGATTAACAATGCCGAAAAAAACAAGAGAGACTAGAATAGTCATTTCAGCCAATCCTACCCAACCCCAGATGGTGCACCACCCGGAGCTCGAACCTGCGACCTATTGATCAGAAGTCCAACGCTCTAACCATTGAGCCACGGGTTTAGGTCGGAAATATTGACTGCACTCGTTGATGAACGCTCACCAATCGCTAACGAAAATCATTCGCCCCGCTTTATCTTGGGGCTCACTCTGGAGCCCCGACAGCAGCCGCACAGCGGCTAATAGTAGTAAAGGCAGTGGTTAGAGCGTTGGACTTCTGATTAACAGGTCGTGGGTTCGAGCCTCGGGTGGAGCACCAACTGGGGTTGGGTATGACTGGTTGATGATGGCTAATGAACCAGAAATGGCCATTACAGTCTCCATTTTATTTGTCAGCATTGTTTGCCTGCTTTTACCACTACTACTACTAGCCGCTGTAATGCTGCTGGCGGGGCTGGAGAGTGAGCCGCAAGGCAGAGCGAACCGAGAGAGCTCCGTTAGCGACCGGTGAGCGTTCATCAAGAAATTATGGAGACTTTTTACCCGTTATCTGTAGCTGCTGACCACCCAATGGGTCTTCGGGTCGCGGCTAGTCATGCGACTTTTAACGAAGGCCAGCTGTGAAATGTGCAGGCTGTAAAGTTTGGCAAAAAACAACAACAACAGGGCTGTCAGGGCACGAAGGGCTAAAGTCTGGCGTACCGACTGCCTTTTAAAATACCATAAAGCCCGATGACGGCACTGTGGCATGGTTACTGTAAATCACCAGTAAGTTTTCTTGCCACCGGCTTAAGCCCACTGTAGTTCTAAGTGATACAGGCGTTCTCTGCTACCGAAATGCCATGGCAGAATCGGCAAAAACATGCGCAATCCAGGCAGAATGTAGACGCATTGGGTAGGCAGTTTCTGAAGTTGTCTTCGGAGCGAATGAACATACCACTCTTGGATTGACGAAGCTTGGACACGCTGTTAAGTGCCATAGAGTCTCTTTTGGCAGCCCTGTGGGCGACTGAGCAATATTTTGCTATGGTATGGTTTCCGAAGCCTCACCCACCCGGAGACTGAAGAGTCGGAAAAAACCAAGTGGGGAACTAAAGTACTGGATCGTGCAACCAGACGCTCGATCAAGAACTGCGTCATGACCTTTAGATATTTGCTTCTTGTGGGTCGTGCTTGAGCAAATTTTATTTCACGCTGCCGTATTTCAAATGTCCAGTGATGACTGAATATGTAATCCTAAGGTTTGATTGGTAGAACATTCCTACTTATTTGATTTTAGTAGTTATAACACACTGGGCTTTATCAGTAGGGACGCATTTACGGTTGGATGTACTAGTTAGTATTAGCACTCGGATTTTGTGCTTAGAGCTAGCTTTTGTGCTTAGAATCTAGGGTAAGACTGAGGGTTGGTGCTTGGGGTAGGTTCGAGTTTAAGATAAGTATTGGGGTTATAGTTATTTTTGAATATTGTCAGGAACTGTAAATTATCTGCTTTCGCCGTTCACAAATCTCTTATTCGTATCTGTTAAATCGCGCGATCTGTTCCTACGTCTCGTTAGAGTAATAAAACAAACGTCTATCTTCAACAAATTCGGTTACTTGGTGCGTGCATCCGCCCTACTGCGAAAATGAATCTTAAAACCTTTCCCATATTACCGGAGTCCCTGTGGTTTATTTTACCAGTGAGCTTACTTATGAAATCCTTGCCAAATTTCCTCGAGACAAAGTAACAGGGGTAGCTGTTATGTCGGTAATTCGCAGAGGCTGAATTAATATCTAAACTTGTCCATCAGCCTATTGTCTCTTGTTTCGGCCATACTAAGTGCCGAAACTCATATAAAAGTCTACTAAGGCTCTTAGCGTTTCAAATGAAGGAGATTGTTTAAAACCGGGTGTAGGACAGGTTGCCATGAAGCACACTGGATTTACTTATTTTATATTGGCATCGCATGTGGCCCCACCCAGATAATTCGAAGCAAGGGCGCCTGTTTAAGTAGGCTACTTATGAGGCTTAGAGAATGGGTCAACCTCTGTGGTAATATTATTATCAGAGGTCAGTTACCCTTACGCATAGCGCCTTTCAAAACCCGTTAATAGGCGAGCCCTAGCAAAATTTACCTACTGAAATAGCATAAGTTGTAGGATTTACGAATACTCGTCGGACGGGGCCATGAACGATACCATCACCGTTAGTTTATTGATAGATGTTCGTTTTTGAGAAAGTTATGATCCTTCATGTGCAAACGTTCACCCTCCTCTTTTGAGTGTTTATTTCGAGTAGTCTTGTTCGAAGTGACATTGGTTTTTAAATTGTAATTTTTTAATACAAATTAAAAATTGTAATTTATTATGGCAAAATATCCTGATTGATTTTTTAAAATAAAAAAGCTTGTCATGACGAGTCATACTTTCAAGTAATAACGGCTGGTATATTAGTTAAGACATTTGGCAATATATGAAAAAATCCACAATCATTCAGACTAAATTTCATAAACAGAGTCGGTTATTGCATTGCTTCCACTGTTTCTAAGGCTTGGTTGGTCAAATATTGTTTTTTTTAATTGGGAAATGGAAAGGTTGTCTACAACCTTTTCCTGGAAATTGCACTCTTAGGAAGCGGCATTTTAAAGTAAGCAGTATTTCAGCTGGGTAGCTTACTCCTCGAGAGCCAACATTTGGCTGTTCCATTGTGTGTGGGCAGTGGATCACGGTCGAATGTAAAGCCGCGCTTTGTGTCACTCAGTGCCTAACGCGGACCATTACAGTTCCATTCATACTGCGAAAAAGGCGACAAGATCACTGGAACAAGCGTTTTATTAGCCTAGCCTTTCGGATTCTCACCCGAATCTATAATAATAACACTCTTGTTCTAGTGATCGTGTCGGCTTCGTGACTAATTTCTTTGACTCGCCTCTTCACTGCCCTGTCTATTGCACCGAAAGCGCCCCTGCACTCCCGCCCCTCTGCGCCCTCTACGAACTCGCACTGATTCCCGCCTTTGCATCAGTTGCTTGCGACGAAGTTGGTATATTTAATCTCCAGTGAGCTCACTGCTCCGTTAGCCCTGAGGCTCAGAAAATTAGCAGTTGGTATGCACTAGACGCATTTGGCCGCCTTCACGCAAAGCACCATTTTCTGCCTTTTTATTCGTAGAGGATTTTGGCAGATACGAATAATTCATTTGACCCATTTGTGAAAAAATCGGTGACAGTAATGGGATTCGAACCCATGGGAAGGCTTTGGTACAGCCAATGCTCTAACCAACTGAACTCCGAGGCCCCCACCTGTATTCGTTAGTTTTATCACTTGTGTAAAGTTACCCGCCCAGCATGCTGCCCAGGGAAGGCGGGTTTGCGAGGTCTTGGTAATTGCATTGCGGCAGTAGGCAAATCGACCCCAGGATTCAACACTGCAGTTCCCGGTCACACGTCCATGTATGCGCAACGGATAGTAGCAGTAGTAGACAGAAACAAGTGAAACGCAGACACCTGTTAGGGCAATCCTGGAGCCTCACGGACGCTACTCTCGCTTTACCATGGTAACAGATCAGGACTCAGAGGAACCTTCTTCTGATTGCCCAACGTGGTCGTTACCTCCACTTATGTCGGCGAGATTTCATGGATTTCCGGCTAACCTCTAACCGGTTATAACGAAGTGAGCGAAATTTCACATTATCTTAAACGGCAGTTGCACCCAAAAAATGAATCTGGCGCATTGTAGGTATGCGTGTTCAGCTGTTTCAGCTCAAATATTTTTAAGCAACATGCCTCACCCTTTTAATAAATGAAAACATTAATCTTTTAAGTCGCTATTAGCAGTTCCATTGCGAACTTCTCATATGAACCCCAAATCTTCCCATCCCGAAGAACACTGTCTACGTCTGGGCAAATTGGTATCAAGATGCTTGATACGTAATGTAATTCGGCTGAATTATTTGTCAATGAAGTGACATTAAGTCACTCATTTTGGCGTCCGTTTGCTAGATTAGTAAAGGCGGTAACATATTACTCATTTATTCATCTGACGACCTTGCAAAGAAAAAGGCTAAATATTTCTTGTGGCTTAGAATTTTACGTGCTCAACAAGTCGATACAGTTTACGGAAATGGAGGCATTTACTTTCTCTACAAGTTTTGCGAAAAATAATCAATGAAATGTTGGCTCATGGATTGTAGCATCTTTACAGTAGAATGTTCATTGTGTCTTGAAACGGCTTAGATTTCATCCTAGGATGGGAAGTGTATAACCGACATAAGTTGTTCATGCAGTTCATCTCCTGAACATAACCGCATCAATTTCCTGTGGCATGTGGCGGCCCATCCGTCTGATAGATTTCTGTGGTTAGCTCCGAGATGACATTGAATGATGTTCTGGTTAATTCTTCATCTGCAAATTGATAGCAGATGGCAAACCGAATAAGAAAGAGCTCAATTGGGTGCTGAATATATGAGGGCACCAGATGCAGACGACCGTCAGCTTCGATCCGGTCGTATAATGTCCGTGTACGCGCATTGTCATTCTGAAGTCAGAAAACCAAAACGGCGTAAAAACATTTGCTTACCTTTATTTTAGCAAAATTTGTTTTCTGGATTTGCGTTACCTTTATGCGAAAACATACCAACCCGAGCGTAACTTCGCCCACGATCTCGAACCGGCCGTCGCTAACAAGTAAGTGTTCCAGGTAATGTGCCATCTTCACGTGCTAAAGGCGTTCAACATAAAAGAATAAATAAGAGGGAGTAATACGTTTCTGATGTAGTTCTGAATGCCTCTGACACCATACGCCCTGATTACGAACCATATCTTGAGTGACCTGAACCGACGTCCAAAGGGAATGTGCCAATTCTAAAGATAGCAAGTTAGTTGACAGGAGATAGAGGAACAAAACGAACCCTGAAATCAGGCATCTTCCCGAGTTTTGCATGTTGAAGGTAGGAGGCGTCAACTGTGAAGGCTTTGACGAAGGACTGCGCATTCTTCAACCTTCAAAGGATTTGGGGAAGGCCCAAAGTTCATAATAACAAATTGGTCATAATTTAGACCTTGAAAGTTCGGTTGAGAGGACAAGTATGTCTGCCTTCAACTTCTTAAATTTTCCTTTAACAAAGAATATTTTTCTCAACTACACATTTCCGTAGGCCGTGGTATTTTATACTCTTGATAGCATAATAGATTCTAACATTGGGTGGAACTCTGAAAACATCGGCTAAGTTATCTATAGATAAGCATTTCTGAGACAGACGCGCACCAAATTTTCAGTTCACACATTAGTCTTTTAATTTACCCAGACATTGACATGTGAAACTGGGATAAGTTCTCCATGCCAAACCTTCTCAGGTATTGTTTGAATGTTACTATAAATATTTGGCGTCAAACCCACAAGCTAAAGAGGAAAAAAAACACGTAAGAGCAACATTCTGCCTACAGACAATCGGTATTGCAAAAGTGTAGATTGATTTATGGCATCCTCGTCTCGGGTACTAGCTGACAGTCAACTGTGTGTTTCACACAGAACCACGTCGACTAGACATGTGGCTGGGCTTTCGGGGATTTCCCGAGCTGGGAATACCAAAGCTCGTATTTCGTAACCAGACATGATGCTTAAAAGGACTTGAATTGAAATATTGCAACATCGAGTAGTATGCGGTGCTCTCAAGTTATATAGTGTGCACCTGGATGCAGTCTTTCGGTTAAGCATATTCGCCGCACTGCGAATATGAAAACTTAACTGAAGTGCGTTGCTCCCTCTTGTATATCAATATTAATTCAGGGCTAAGTTTCAGGAAGGCTACCTATTCCCGCATCTAGAGCCTAACAGTTAAACCAACGCTAACCGTAATCTTAGCTAAAACTTGAATGTCCCTGGAATTTATATATATATATAATTCCAGTCATATGTGCTTCGATCTCCTGTTTTGTGGGGATGTCCATAGTCATTTAGGAGCATTAATTGTTAAAATAAATGCACAATCGGGGTAGCAGTCAAAGAGATGCATTTTATGTGCGCAAGGATTACTTTTATGGTCCCCTAAAGAGGAGATGTGAGTAGTTACGCCCCACCCACATTATAAAAGTGACTCTGCGCATAATTTCAGGAAGGGCAAATTGTCACATGTTGTAAGCCTAGCATTAACCCTGACGTAAATCTAAACCGAAAGCCTAATCTTTATCCTAGCCCCTCCTTAACCCTACCCCTTCATTAAACACTATCTGTCAAACTAACCCTTACCTTAAGCCTAACATACCTTATCATTAATCTTAGCCTTATACATAACCCTTACTCTCAAGATAAACGTTACCTTATTTTCCCAGGAATTTGGTGCGGAGTAGCGTGTATTTTGAACGATTCCTCTTCTTCCTTTATATATTATCCGTAGCGAAGTTTTTAATTGATAAAAATGACTCAGCAATGTCAATCAAGCCGATAAATCTCGTTGATCTCTTCATTAAAAAACCATTTGAACATACCTGGTGATATTTAAATACTGGTCAGGACTTTCAGCTGAATGCCAGCTAAAACTCTAGCGACTGATAACAGGCGAAATTTTGCCAGAGGTCCGATCTCCGCTAAACTGCAGGGCAGATTAATCAACGTCCATCAAACTTAGCCAATCAACAAGATTTCTGCTTTTGCCCCGTTGAACTCAGAGAGAAATAAACCTTTTCACAGGATCCATTTGGTACTTGGTAGGTGTGGCCGCAAGCGTGTGCTTTTTCATTCCAAAAGCAGGCCCATTTTTCGTGCAAAAATCACTTTCGAAAATGACAGGTCTCTCTGATCCTCCTCTTATAAAAGTGACTCAACTACTATGAAAAATCGTGCTTTACCTTCGAGGGTAGATAACTACCTCTGACTACATGTGCGCCCGCGCGATTCATCTATCCTTCTCTAACAACCTCGCAATTATCATGACTAACTCCTGCGTTGCTCTCATTCTTTTCCCGACAATCAAACTAGCAATCCAGCGCTGAATACTAGGCGAACTGAAGCATGCTCCTCCAAGGAGCTCTTCTTAGAAACTGCTCATATAGTGCAGAGTTAAAGAGAAGATTGCCGAAAGAACGTCCAAAAGACTGGACTCACCAGACGATGGAGGTCAAAGTTCATCAGAAGCCATTTGTGTGGATTGAAGGCGAGTGATGAAATGTACTGAAGACACAAATAACAGAAGGGCGCATTTATGGCACACAGGGTGTAAAATTAGTCTACACCTCTGAGGTCATTTCTGACTCACGTAGAAAGTTTTCCGAACTCGTCAAGGTCAAAACTGCTCAGCCAATATGATTGCTTGTAAAACGGTCAAAGTCTGTATGTCTGAATGATGGTCTGCAGGATACTTGATCAGCTCTTAATCCAAAGGGCAACTAATAAAATATGCACAAGGGCGCATGAATCCACAAAACGTCGTTGAGTGCATGTCAGCGGATAATTATAAATGCCTTTTTGAGTTCAGCATAAAATTTAGAAAAATTTTGAAATATTCTGCGTTTTTCCTAGCAATCTGCGGAAAAAGCTAAAATCCCCACACTTTGATAATTTCCTTCAAAGAAACGTGGCCTGTTTTATTTCTCTTCCCTAATGTTCTTCCTTGGTGCAAGAGGTGGCCCAGGAAGAGCTTTCACTTGTCCGAGTTGTAAGACACGCCTTATTGGATGAGATGGACATCGGTGTCGAGGCTAAACAAGTACCACCCACAAGGCAACCGTCGAAAGTGACGACGGAAACGAACCCCATGAGGTAGGGGTGACTGAGTATGAGATTAGTTCATAGTGGCCCAGACTTTTGCAGCGTCTAACTCTCTCTTTCTCCCCGCCAATTCCGCTGCGTTCGCAAGAAAATGACAAGATGGCTGAAGGTGGATGCTAGCGCAATCCCAGTCCTCTGAGGGCCTCAAATCCTAGCTCCTTGAGAGAGGAGATTTGTTCAGGAATGCACTGCGTGAAAAGCAGATGCTTAATGTCGACATCGCTCATTAGAGTCCGCTGACAGTTCCAAAATGCCCGTCTAAACAAAACAGTTACATCTTCAAACAGGAAGGGGCGCACACAGATTCTTTGGATTCCCGAAGAGAAGGAACTGCGTATGGGTGGCAATCAATAACCAGACTGCAATCTGCCAATTATAATTGAAGAGAGGAGAGACGGCAGAAAATATGGGTAGAATGATACAGTGTGTTTCGTGCTTATTCCGCATTCATTCAGCCAATCATAACCCTGGCTACCAGCTGGAACTGGAAACACAAACATGCGCTCGAGTACGGCGCCGACAGTCCGCACACTAGGTCTATCAGATGGGTAATAAGTACTGCACCAAAACTAAGTTAACCAGTGTCTCGCCACTTGTCATTCTCTGTCGCTGCAGATCTTGTATTTAATCAAACAGGAATAGGCACACACTGAGATATTGGCTTCCGAAGCAAAAAAGGTCTCTATGGGTGGTAAAGATCACAAACAGGTAACCAGCCACCAGGCTGATGTCAGCTAAGTTATAATTTCAGAGAGCAGAGACGACAGAAAATATGAATAGATTAATAAAGTCTGTTTCAGACTTATTCTGCCTTCGTTCAGCCAATCATAACCCTGATGAATCAATCGACCCATATTTTCTGTCGTCTCTCGTCTTTGCAGTTACATTATTTTAACCAGATGAAGCTGTAGGCTGTGGAGTATGAATTCAGCCAGTAACTATACCCATTCGATGAGGTTATGACTTTAAACTGGCTCCGTAAAATGTGCAGAGAAACAGTCGTGTCGTGTCACTCGAGCCACTTTCTCATCGCACCTCCTCTTGAACTCATTCAGCCGGTTGAGCAGATCCAGATAGTTAAAGCAAACTAGACCAATTCGGCGCAAGTCACTAGCATCATAAGCCATTTCATAAGCAAAACCCTTCAGTACTCACTTGCCCGCATGTCCAAAAGCCCACCCCTCGCATTCACTTAACTATTTAAGCAATACCAAATGAGCGACATGCCCTTACAGGTGTTTATCTGAATCAATTATTAATAACTAAAATAATGAGCCCTTGATGAATTTAACAGCTCACCATGTCCCAGAATGTCTACTCGTGTAAGCGCTGGTTGCTTGGAGAGGGTGCTCTAGGCGTACTGGTTTCTCACCTTCACGCAGGTGACCTTGCCAACAAGAGATCATATAAATAGCCTAAATAGTGTGACCAGCAACTTCGCCCGTCTTCCCACGTTTTAGTAACGCCATATACGGAATGTCCGTGTATCACTTTAACCCTTAATGACTCAAATATTTGCTTGGAATAAATCCCTTTAACATGTTAGTAGTGGACACCAAGTGAAAACCTCAGTAAGCGAAAGTCAACTAAAGTAGCTTGATGTTAACTGCGTGGTATGCACTTCTGAAACCTTTTTCTCCGAATGGAAAATCCTTAGCTGAAGTCTACCTCGACCGTATTACAGAGTCCATGAAAAGGTGACCAAATCGGTGGAATTACGAATTCTGCTTGTCAGATGTTTCATAGTCAGTCTAGAACCCGCCGAGGCCTTCAGCGTCGTATAGAAGCAGCAAACACATTGGTGGGTTTGATAGGTACAGCGAGCAGTCACTCTGTGCGCACACACATTAGGAGATTAGTAACACGATATTCATCATTTAAATTCGTATTTCGTATGACGACTGCTTGATCGCCTGCATCCGGGTTATTCATCACCGTGATTTCGTCACCAGTGTCTGCCTTTGTTGTGAAACTTAGTCGACAATTCGACGCATGTTGACAGCTGAGCAGTGTTCACCTGTTCGCCTCCTTGTAAGTTTGTTCCTTAAAATGAGTCATTGTGCTTGGTGCCTGGACTACGATGATGACAGCAGCTTGCTACACGCGGTGGTCAGCAATCGGAAGCCTTTGAAAGTGCACTCCAACCGAAGATTTATACGGGTAATTTCTCTGTACAGAGAGGTCAAACGACCGCTATCTAGAGCGTTTATATTCGAACTAACGTGTTCATGCATAAGAGAGTTAGGATTCGAACTAAGACCCAGGAAAACGTATACAAAATATATCCGCTGCTTCCACTTGAAAATGCCAACTAACTGTGCGTCAAATCTGTAAAAAAAGGTTTGTTAGCTTGAGGTCTTATGCAAGATATGCATTGAAATGGTAAATCTTTGTTGCACAGCGATGTTGCTGCGACTTGCAAAATACCTGTTTATTTTTACGCAACCGAAGATTTGAGCACCGTAAAATCGCCCTCCCAGAACAAGTTAAACTGATTTTTTGCAAACTTGTGGTTGAGGTAGGTGATGTAAACGTACCTCCAAACCGGGCATTAGTCGATGGAATTCAGGACAAATGAGAGCCGATCCAGCATAGGCAGCGTCCACGTGCAGCCACATGTCGTACTCCTGACAGATGGGACCGATTTCAGGTAGGCGATCGTAGCTGCACGTCGCCGTGGTACCCAACGTGGCAGCGCACTGAAACACACACACACAGTTAGTTTAGAGCGTAGGTGAATGAAAAACAGGACTTTAAATAAAAACAGTAGCGTTTACTATTAATGGATAAATAGGTACGCTAAATCTGCTTGCACCTAAAGAAAGTCTAGTGAGTTTAACAGGAGAAGAAATGGGTGGGGTCGAAACTCGTGGCAGTTTAGAATTTAAAAATAGTTCAAATTGAAGGAAGTAGTAATGTATTGCCTGAAATTTTGAAATTGTTGTTGGAATATTTAATATAAATTTTTACCGGGTAAAGTTTCCATAGTTATGGCTCAGTGACTGTCAGTTGACAGTCTCTGGATAACAATTCAGCATCGACTACCATGAAGCATAAACAATCATTTAACATATGAGATCAAGCACATTTTGTATAAGTTAGGGAGGCATCTGGGTGTGTGCCAAATCGATTGAATTTACATGGTTGATTTTTGAACCGGAATACTGAGCCATGTTAGGACACGATTCTGACTTCAAAGACATGACGGTCATTGACCATCGGAACGGCTGTTCAATTAGAGGTCTAATGTAAAAAAAATATGAATTTTCGTCCTCTGTCAAACGGACATACATTGGAACACCGGCTCCCAACCGCTGTCCTTGCACCTTGAAGGGGAACAAGTAGGATTAGGAAAATCCGACGCATTAGTAACTAGATGCTACTACTACTAATACTACTACGAATACTACTAATACTACTACTAATACTACTACTACTGTCACTATTAATGTTAATAATCCTACTACTACTCCTACTTCTTTTTATACTACTACTACTGCCACTATTAATGCTACTAATACTATTACTACTCCTACTACTCCTGCCACTATTACTACTACCAATACAATTATGCCTACTTATACAACGACTAATAGTACTATTAATACTACTAACACTACTACTTTTACTACTGTTACTTCAGGGGATATCAAACAACCAACACTCAGTACGGTAGATCTGGAGGTGACTGTCTACGACTCTACGCCTGCGTCAGATCGATAATCATTTGATCGAGTTCAAATCTGAGGCCAATTTTTTTAAAATAAATGCTCGAATTTTATTTTTGAACTGTCATTGGTTCTGATGCACGCGAAAATGTGAGTCCAAGGAAGTAAATGAGAAGAAGTAGGCAGGATCACTGAGACAAGAACTTTAGTCGCCTGACGTGTTGGATTCAACCTCGAATCCATCTTCACGCCACCCCCAACACGGTCGATGAAATCTCAGCGGACACAAATCCGCATTTCGGCCAGAGAACAGTCATCCTCTATGAAGAAGAGTCGTTAATTGCCATAGGCATGCAGTAGCATAGGGACTGTATCCTATAAACTCTGTACCGCCCTGTGTCCGAATTACCTGTATATGATATTCTCACTGAGGATGAGTTCGGATTGGAATCTGAAACGTCAGGTGCATAAAGTTCATGTCCCAGGGATCGCGTCGAATTCCTGTCATTGGTGTTAGCTACGCATCTAGACATACCTTTTTTTTCAGACTGCAGCCATTTGGATCCCAATTCTACTGAGGGCCGAACTGAAGTACGCTTTTTTGCAATCCTCTTATACGAACACTTCATTAACGACGTTTTTGTCCTTCTACCCATCCCATTTTTTCTGTGTATGTTGTTCGAGACCTGCAGTACTGTGTATCTAATGAAAGCTCACTCTCACTCCCAAAAATACTTAGAACCGAATTCCAACGAAATGCTCCTACAAACGACAGGAAAACTCGCTCGTGTCTATGAAAGAACAACCAAGTAGACCGCAGCTTTAGTGAGAGTCCGGGTGCTTTATGGAGTAAGATATTCACGCACTGACAGCTAGCACAGCTTACTAATTTCAAGGATATATCATTAATTTCGCTGGAGGTGCGGATAACAAGTACGGCATTAATTAATATATCAATCTGAAACCCCATAATTAGTTGGAGAAAAAATGTCTCGGATAGAAACCTCAAGTTGAGTAAACTGAACGTGTTCATGTACACACCCGGCCACATCCAGCACTACTTTCATGCTTGAATGCGATTTCTGTTTTTTTTCCAGAAACCATGTGAGACCGACGGGTGAGCTGATCCGTACGGAAGATTAAGCAGTTGATCGACTGACAGAGAGCAAAACATACGTCTTTAATTTCATCCACTACTCTCTACGAAGTTTTATCATCAGACATGGAGTCTTGTATGTGCATTTTGGCTCCAGTGTGATGAGCAGATTTCATCATTTTGCAGGGCGCACTTGACCTTTCCTCAAATTCGTACATACTTGACTATCTGTGCAATTAATAGAAGCTATATCATAATAGTATTTGATTTGCAAGATGTAAGAATGGACATTTAGCCCGTTTACTTCCGAATTATGTTTCACACATTTTTCTGGGCCTGCAGGATATTTCGGTAGATGAATGCATTTACACACTTTCTCTAACCACCATATTAAGAACCGAATTTCACCGATATGCACCTCTAAAGACAGGGGTACTCGCTGACTCCAGTGTGATAGCAATCAACGAGACCGCAGCTTCAAAGGCCTGAGAAAGATCTCCACTCGTCGTAGTTTCTCCTCGAGCCCACTCTCATGGATCCGAAAGCCTAGAAATAGTGAATTAACGCAGGGAGTGCACTGTCTATAGGACGTCATGGATATGTTGATTCATGTCTCATGATTAATAAAACTCGCCAGGATCACCGATTGTTCGGGGTGCATCACGTGGTGTTGCACGTGTCACAAAAACTATCTCGGGTAGAATTGCCTGGAGAATTTGTATGACAGTTTCTTGGATGCCTTAGTATCTGATCTAGGAGAAACGTAAGGCATACTGAGCCCGGGGGACGTCATTGATTTTATTAATTAATTCCGGGCATGCTGATTTTGACCTGGACAACTGTCACCTAAAGTAGTTCCCGTTTTATGTGAAAAAGTTGGGCCACTTCTATTTGAATTATGTGACTTTAAGACGATGGCTTGTGTACCAACGAGTCGAATGTGGTCGGCCGAGCAAGTATCCGGTAAGGTACGTCCACTTGCGATGACAGCTTAAGGACATGTGACTTGAACCAAGCCAGCCAACCAATAACCACGCGGCAGCGTATTGATTACGTTCAAACGATATGGAAGGCCTGAACCTCTACCTCCCTACGCTTGATAACTTTCATATTCTAAAGACGGGCTAACGTATCTACCCGAAACCTAGAGCGAATTGGAATTTAAAGAAAACAAGTTTCTACCAAAAGTTGACAATATAGGATCCTTTCGAACATTATTTCTATAAAATATATTTACACTTAAAAGCATCCCGAAAATAAATGTGCAACGTCTTTCTGTTTAAGAAGAAAGAATAAGCTCGATAAAGTTGTTATAGGTGATCAGAAGGAAGTTAGTTCAAAAGCCCACATCAGGTCATTTTCGAAATATTTTGGGATTATGCTGCAGGATTATAAGCATTACAATCATGCTTTCGTTTTTAAATCGAAAATACCATTTGAACATCAGTTAACCTTTCATGAGATAAGTTAGTTATTATAGGATTTTAGCCGGCAATGAAGCCTACTTCAAAATAATTACTACTACGTTTAGCACTCAACGCTTTTTTTACTCCTATTACCTGAAAATGTCCTTCTGATAGCCCTAGAATGGTAAGTGAATTAGACTGATTAGAGCTGAAACATGATGCTACCACTACCTAAGCGCACATTGCTTTGTCAATTTACGCGCTTTAGTTGTTGCTGTTCTATAAGTGAGTGCTTCAAACAGTTGTAGATAAAAAAAGTTATATAAAATTCTCAAATCAGAAAAAAGAATGGAATGGCCATTATTTAGTTTTATCCAACCCCAGGGTTAAAGCACATGGAAATCTAACCGGGGCTCTACAAATTAAATCACGGACTCATTGTACTGTTGGTTGCGGGCTGGCTGATGACGGGTAATGAGCCAGAAATGGCCATCTTGGTCTCCAATGTGTTTGCTAGCTAAGTTAATCATCCTTTTCTACTACCAGCAGCTGTGGGTCTGCTGGTGGGGCTCGAGAGTGACGCCCAAGGCAGAACGGGACGAGCGGGTTCCGTTAGCGATCGATGAGCGTTCACCATCGAATGCCAGGATTCCCAAGCTAAACCGGCCTGAAGACGAGCTCGTGGCTCAATGTTTTTAGTGTTGGACTTCCGAGCAACGGATCGCGGGTTCGATCTTCCCGTGGTGTACCAGCTGGGGTTTGGTATGATTGACTGATGGTGGCTGATAAGACAGGAATGGCCATTCCAGTCTCCCTGATCTTTGATGACATATTTCATCTGCTCATACTTACTATGTTGTTAGCACGTTATCGATCAGGTTACGGTATCCACTCGTCCCATTGTATCTTTGAGCTATATCTAGAGCGCCATGGGCGCTTCATACATGGGATTGGGTATGGGTGGCTGAGAACGGCTAATAATACAGAAATCGTCCATTCAGTCTCCTTTGTATTTGTCGGATATAGCATTTTGCCGCTCTACGACTGTCTACTGAGCTCTATATCGACGAAAAAGCACATCGGAACGAGCATGCCCGTAACTGGATCTGTGAATGGGCTTCCAACATCTGAATGAACTGGTTATGGGTGTGACCATTTCAGCTTTTTTAACACCGAGTGAAAAGTATCTACGAGGACTGATCGATTTCCAACCGATGGATCAGGATTCACCAAACAGGGGTCTCCGTTCTCGTTTGTGGATGGACGCTCACCGATCGTTTACAGAACTCACTCGTTGCACTATATCTTAGTGCTCAGGCTTGAGCCCCACCAAGAGCCACACCGTGGCTATTATTATAGGCAGAAGATAATTACCGAAGAACAGCAGGGAATCTGAAATGAAATTTCTGGCTTATTAACCATTATCAGCCAGCCATACCCAACCCAGGGAAACCATTAGGTTCTGCCAAAAGCGTGAAGCAACCCCGGAAAGAGGAACTGCATTGGAGCGCTGGTAGACATTCAGTGACAGCAGTTCAAAAGATAATTGTTGCCAAGTTCGTGTGCACCTACCAAAAATGGGCCATCAGGTCTTCTGATATTGGAGCCCCCTGAAAGCACTCCAGAAACGATAAGTTTCCTGCTTTATGATGGCACTTACCTTTAGTAGAAATATTGTAGTTGGGCTCTTCTCTGCACTATAACTTAGGACGTCCAGGGAGTGCTTTTGGATTAAAAAGATACCACGAAATAGGTAAAATCGTTTTTAAAGTAAAGAATAGACATACATAGAAAGGTATCAGGCCATTAGCGACGTCCTCTTCAACAGCCCTTCGCAGCGTTTGCCCGTCCAGTTCAAATTTCTGATTGCAGGGAAGTGCACGGAATCGCAGCAGACTTAGAAGTCCCGCCCGCTCCACAGATGCATGAGCCTGAAATAGAAATGACCGCAGATGCGTCAAGATGCATGGACAAGTCGCCAGACTGGCGCATTATCTTCTAGAAAGGCTGACTTCTTTTAAAAAGCTGAATTTTGCAACTTGTCGAGCATCTTCCTCCTACTAGAAGACTGCAGTGTTTCATTGAAAACTCGATCACAGCAAAGTAATGGTGTTCTCTCCCGCTGGCCAAAGCGTCAGTGCCTGTCGTTAGTCTGTCGAAAGTACCACAAGTCGCCTTCTGACGCGTCAGAATCAATGGAATCAATGATACACTGGTTTACTGATCGGTTCACCTCTTGATCAGGAACGTCTTAGGAGTCCACACGTTCTGATCCTCAGAAGACATCGATCATTAACCCGCAAGACACAACATTTTGCGCAAATTGGCTAGCCTACGTGCACAGGTTCTTAAGTCATGTTGATCTGATTCTTCTATGCCTGTTAAAATCGCACATCATCGCGTTACGACATCCGATTGAGTAATGCATTATTTCGCCTGCGACGATACCTTCTTTCATCAGTGAAAACATCTAAACGTTCATACTTCAAAAGGTTTATGAAATATGAAAAAATAAGAACAATGGTTTCCAAATTTTACCGGTGTTTCAAGTTGCCCCATCACATAAAGTTAAGAAAAGGTAGAAACTGGCCATACAAAAAAATATTCGTTGAAACAGCTGCTTGCTAAAGGTTTACCTGATCAGAATGGTAGCCAACCAGTTTTTCCAGGATTTCAAATTTGGAGGATTTTGGATGAAGTCGAAGGTACTTTTCGAGGGCAACATTTCGGGCTGCCAGTAAACTTACGAAGGTGGATTCACTCGAAGTCCCCTGAGGACAAATAATTTGCTTTATGCATGTGCACTGTTTTAGGCATACAGTAATCTGCTAGCATAATAGCATTATATTTAAAGTAAATGCTTTTTTAAAGAAAAGCACCTTCAAGAAAGTATAGAATCCGCTCCGCTTAACTCCGTAATTTTGGGTAAAATATGTGAAATAAAGTAAATCTATGGAATCGAAACTTGATTTATTCTACTGCTATACAAAGTGCATTAAATTGGAAAATGTGCATGCGTGTGGGAGGTTTAGACTCCCGTTCCATCATACCTGAATCACACCACCTCCTTCTGTATGCGAGAGAAAAAACTCTGGTAATTTGAGGAGCTTGGCCAGCCAGTCCAACATGACGACCTCGAGTTCCGTACTCACTGGGGACGAGGCCTGAAAAAACGGAGGGGGGTGGAATGGCCTGCATGTCAACTTTCCCAAAATGCACAGACTTCTAAGCTTTCACCGTATAATATAAAATGCAGTCTCTTTAAGTAATGATCCTGTGCTCGGCTAATATTCTTAATAGTGTTCTCAGGCGGTTAGTGTTAGAAGACTTGATGATCAGTGGCAGGGGTGATGGTGTCGAAATTACCCAGGTAAACCCGATTCCGCCGATTGAAGTGGAAATTATATCAGCACATAATGCCGGATAGGAATTAGCGGCAGCGAGATAGGCGTGGAAATGTGGATGATTCCAATGGGTGACCTGAATTGGGAGGGGTGAAGGGAAGAGAAAAGAGCTAGTTAGTCTCTGCATTTGAACTCCACTCAGATGGTTTTGTTTTTCCTGATTGATAGTCCGATAAACCTCGGGTTTGAAAAAGCTGGGATTCGAAGCTGGGTTTATTTGAACATTGCGCATAATACAGAGCGAAGCTCCACCATTTGGCTGCGGCAAATAGTAACTTTTGTGGAAGGACGATCACCGATCAAGTTGCTAGACGTTCTGGTTCCATTGCGTCTTGCGGATCAAATAAGAGCCCTTGCAGGCACTCCTTTAATGACCATTTTCGATGGAGAAACAAATATCAGCTTAGGTACGGAGACTAGAAGGGCCACTTGTGAGTTATTAAGCGTCGTCACCTATTTATGTCCAGCTTGGGAATCGGAGATCGGTCATTCAAACGAATTGCAAGGTGAAGAAGCATAAATGTAGTTAGCTGAGGATCGCGACCATTCAGAAGGACTTACGCCGGGCATTAGAAGTTTGTCCACATCGCTGAATATTTGCTCCCAGGGTTCTGGTTCGAGGGGAGCCTCCTCTGGCAGTAGGGGCCGCAGATAGCCAGGCTCAACCTGCGGAAAGACCCGATGTTTGGCTATGCCCTGCAAATAGTCTACCGATAGATTAATGGCCTTCGTGCATTGGGTTCGCATTTCGGCAAAGTATTCACTTTCTATATGAGTGCGGCCTTGGAAAAGATGAAAGCCAGGTAAAGATACGCTTTAATGAATGCAGGGAAAATACTGGCAAAAGGACCCATTTTATAACTGTAATAACGTTGGAGAGGAGTGCAAATACTGCAATGGTTCTTCAACTGTATCAGATAATCACCGTCTTCAACCTGTAGAGCTGCATGTTGGAATAGAACATTTGGAAGTAGTTTTGTGTAGTTTACCGTATGCCGTGAAAATAATGTCCTTCTAAATACAAATGTTGGACTGAACAGACATTTGGACTGCGCATTCATAAAATTAACTTTTTTGTGCCAGTTTGACGAATTATAATAAGTAACTACCCAGACCTTCAGATTGCGTCACGAGTGCAAATCAACAGTAGTCCTGATGATTTTTTTCCTGCCGGAGGCAAGATAGGCCCGGAGGTCGGATGAGAAATCACTCAATAAGTATATTGATTGTATACCAGTTGACCTTAGAAGCTGGTCGTTGGCGGGTTAATGCGCACCATAAATGTCATGTACCCTGGCCGTAGTTTCGCCTTGATGATGGATTCGTTTGCAAGTTCAAAACGTCCAAAAAATTAGAAGCCGATGAAATGCGAACATGGTATCTCCTTGGATGGTAAAGAAAAGGTCATTCGCACTACCATAAACGGAATTTAAGCATTTTTGTTGAGGTTTTGCATATCAATTTTTATTTTAAAATGGAAAGTAAGCTGTCAAAATATTTTTGGAAGACACGGGAACAAGCACTCCCCTTATAAAAGGTAGTTTTGTGTAAGATTCCACGAGGCATCTTTCCTTGTGTCCTAACCTCTGAGGTTCCTTCCCTTAAACTAACCTCAGATCTATCTCTCTGAACTTCAGCGCAAAGCCATATGAAACAATGGAGGTAAATATAACCGAGAACTACCATAGGCCTTTGCCTAGATGACCTCATGAGAAAAATAGATTTTCTTAATATTTTCCTCGGGAATTGTGCTTTGGACAAGCACAATGAATCCTTGCAAGTATTTGGAGATTTTTACTGTCCATGCTACTGAGATATTTACAATCGCATGTTAATAGGCACTTCATCAGTCAATATAGGGGCATTTATTAAGGTGCGTCAAAAATTTCACTGTTGCTGCGAATACGCTTAAGACCTCCTAGTTAGTCGAAGTTCATGTTAAAAGTACGATAAGAATGAGATCAACAGTAACAGGCTAGTCTTTGTTTTTGTCATCACCGTATCCGTACAGCCAGACTGAACATCCCGCAGGAATGCCGAACTTCTCACAGAATGCTCATATCCTTCAGCTCACCCACTAATATGCAGTTAGCCAAAGAATGTTTATTCATCAAAAAGAATGCATTAGTTGAGAAGCTCAAAATTCGGAAGAATGTATTCATCTGATTTGGGTTAATTGCTTCTTACGTCAATTAGGTCAACGAATAAAAAATTCTGAAGCCAGTACGTGCTAGAGATGTTCTGGACTAATATTACAAGCATGCTCCTCGCTGATGCATTCAAGAAAAATCAAAGGATACTTTCGAAAATCTACCTTTTAGACGACTCAGTCGTCGGGCTGTACAAATAAAATTTTGTGAATATGGATTGATGTGCTATCTTGGCCATGGAACAACCAGTGCTCATAACACAGTGCTTGGCATAGGCATACATAGCAAGTAACGTGCACCACAAAAAATATGAAGCATGCAAGAAGTGCCGACCGAAACGATTTATTTGTGAAATGAAATATTCTGTTGAAGGACTTTAATATTTCTGTCAAATAATAAGAATTCCAGTTGAAAACATACGTTACAAAATGACTCGTCAAGTCGTTGGAAAAGTAATATACACAGTATGGGACGCAACTTTTAAACATCTTGCGAATAAAAATAGAATTATGCATTTTGTTCACTCTTCATTGGGTTGACGATGTCTCTTGGTATGGAGGAACCACCCATTTGTGGTGTCCTCTCATGGAAAAACCTAAGCTTGAGTCATCTAAAAATTTAAAATATATTTTCTACAACAGTGTTATGTGAGTTATATTTCATGAAAGGAGTTTCGCCTCGTTCCTTCTTTTTGAAGGGCGTCTGGCACATACCTATGTGTTATGCGTTAAAAACTTCAAAAATAATAGTGACTGTTTCGGAAGGGTGAGCATTGACCGATATTTTTTTATTTATCTCCTATTTTTTTCATAGATTGAAGGCGTGAAAAGCATCGATACGCATTTTACTTTCTAAAATACATTAATTTGCATAATCTTCACATAAAAGCGTTTTCAAAATTTAAAAAAAAGTGCTGAGGAAAATAAAGCAACAGTCATATTCCTTCCGAAACCACCAGCAAAATATTGGCTTTGCATCGTTAACATTTCATTTCAAACAACTACCACAATTTTTCCCGTAGTTATATATAGAAACATTAGAGCCTTTGAATCCGAGATCAGTCATCTTCTACGCAGCTTTTAAGTTAACAATCATGTTTAAATTTTGTCTCTCATACGAAGACTTTCTTGGTTGAACGCAGGAAATTGATCCCTCGCCTCAATTATGCGTCCTTGAAAGAAATTGATATTTTTCGCTAGACGATCATTTCAAAATGTTAAATTCTGTATCTCTCGCCTATTTTGGATTAGGTTGTTTGGCAATCTGCCACAATTTCGTCTCTGTTTATGAGATAACTGAGAATTTAGTTATCTTACAATGAGTTATGTAGCCTGCATAAATAACACTTTTCTAATTGAAGTCCTGTGTTTAGATGAGACTAACGTTACAAAGCAATTTGCATACTTTTATTCTCCGGTGAGGGTGCTTCACAGCTCATTGCCATGGGCGAGGAACAATGTTCAGTTGCGCCATTTACGACCAGTTCAGAAACCCCAACAGCTTTCCCGTTTTGTACTGGCCCACCATTGTTGAAACACACATGTTGCTCCGCTGATGCAAGTTTGAGCATCGTCTTTGCTGTGTAGCTACCGCCAAGGGTGGCTGGAGATAATTTAAAAACGAAAAATTATTAGTTATCGACAGATGGCAGCTCGAATACCGGCTTTCCATTCGGTGGTTAGACAATACACTGAGATTAAAGTTATATATATATATATATATATATATATATATATATATATATATATATATAAGGGGCGCCCCTATTACCAATATCATATATATATATATATATTTGTACACAGTTGGTAGAAAACGAAGTCTTTTTAAAAGTGCATACCTGGAAAAGGGGTCACTTTCGGTTTTAAATATTCATAATTATGAACGTTTTAAGATTACGAAAGGTTTGTTCACAATACATCGTTTCCGTCAATTTATCAATTCTGCTACTAACCTATATAACATAATCCGCAACGACGGTAACACTTTATGAGACCTATATGACCCCTTGCACATATCCTAGAGGAATGCGGAATTTGATCTGAGGTAATGCGTACAGCGTATAGTTTGAAAACCGTTAATGCACGTGTAACGACTGGATAGGATCAAAATTATCCGAGAATTGGAAAAGTTTATTTAACCGAAAAATAACCTGTCATCTAGTATAACCTTTCAAAAGACGTCATTTATATCAAATGAGTGCATGTAAAAAATGTTAATGGATGTTTTCTATAAAATAGGGGCATAAAAAATTAACGAGAAAACTGCATTCGTCTTAGGTAGTTATATTTTACAAAGGTCATTCAAAAGCAGGCATCTTGATGCAAATGAATTTTTTTGATTAGGTTGCCAGATAACAGGACTACAGCCCTACCTAAGAAATTTGTTTAAACCATAAACACATTTCCGAATTTCAGTTGACATTTACTGTGATAGACAATCTACTGTATATAAATCAAAGAGAGGGCGACCAGGTATAGGGGTCAATTGGTACACAACTGCTTCTGGCCTGTTTGCCCTCGATCAGCCAATCGAAACCCAGTATACGAACTAGGATTTTAAACACAAACATGCGCGCACGCATAGCGCAGATGGTCTGCCACCGGGTTCTTCCAAATGACCGAATGAAGCTGAAAAAGTCCGAAAGAAATTCTTATTCAATCTATCCCCAAACACTGCTATCCTCTTCTCGCTGCTAATATTGGGTTTATGGACTCCGACCTGAGAGTTGATTACATTTTCAGGACCTTTACCGCCCATACTAAACTTGTTGATTTTTCAGAAGTCACTGGATCGGTGTTTGCCCATTCCTGATTGAATATGACTATACAGCATTCAGAAACCCCAAAGAAGATCTAGAAGTGAGGGAGACTGACACACAATATTTACAGTAACTTTCAGGAAACTTTTTCGTTTCTAGTATCAGGGATGCTATATGGCTGTTCCCTTCGGCCTCGTTCACAGATAGAAGCGCAAACTACAATTCACATTTCCCGTTGTTAATATTTTGTCACCTAACGCGTACTAAAGTCTTAATTTAATATAATAATATTAATAATAATAATAAATATATTTATTATAATAAATATAATTAATAAAATGTTTCGTCACCTAACGCGTACTAAAGTCTTAATGGAAAAATGAAATTGATTGAACTAAAGACTGTGAGAGTAGTTTGTTTAACGTCATGGTCTTCTGCACAACGCAACTGCCAACGAACGTAAACACACTGGATATGTTTAAACAAGAAAGTCAGACTGCAAAGCCCGTTCAAATAATAGTTATTTATTTACTTTAGTGACAATTAGCCTTGAAATGAACTATTGGGTGCCCCATAAACTCAAAGTCCTCTCTTCCTCTTTAGCAAGACTGAGTGAAAAAATAAAGTTTCTCATTAAATCGTGTGCAAGAGGCATGCCATATATAGTCTGAATTTCCAATGCTTGAAAGTACATGACAGAAGACCAGAAAACAAATTTATGTAAGGAAACACCGTGTCATACGGAACCTTGAAAAAGGCTTAACTGGTGTTTTGCGCTTACAGAAATTCAGTCCCTCCGTGCTGTGGTCAACGCTGTTCATTTGGCTCGAATTCTCAGAAGGATGAGAGAAGTCGTTCATGGCAGACCGCAGACATACTAACTAGGGTCTTTTAAATACGCTAAGGTTGGACCAGTTGTAAATAATAGGCCGCCAATAGCGCGAATGTCGGCTAGTGCTCCAGTCGGGCGTGACGACATTGGTCATGCGAAGTTCACTTGCACTCCTCCAATGAGAGACGACCACATGAACCTCAGTTCACCAGTCTCCAAACCAGCAGCTTTAATCTGTCATCATGTTTGGATTAATGCCCCGAAAACGCTCGAGCCAAACTCTATCTTTATTTGGTATTACGTAGATTAAGACGTAGGTAAAGTAGCAACTATGTTCCATCGCGAGAGATGAAATTTTATAGAAACTGATGATTAGGACGTTGCCACGAACAGCACTGACCTGCAGAAGCCTCTTCTGTTGTTCTTGTCGGAAAAGACGTTGGTATCCAGATAAAAAAAATTGATTGCAAAAGGCGCCTTGTCAATGGCGAAAGTTTGGGCTATGTGTTGTTAAATATCTAAATATCTTTAGATAGTAAAAAACGCTTTTAGGAACCATTTTTTTAGATCGAAAATAGCCTTGAGTGAACCTATTGATCGAAATTGTGCTTGTTCTCACTTTTGCTATATTAAATGTTTTACTTGACTTAGGTTTTCATATTTTGTTTAACTTCCAGATTTATACAAATAATAAATTATTTGTTTATTTCTCGGGTTTATTCAATGGATCAAACAATCCTTTTTATGTGATTATTTACCATAAAGGCTGGGCAAGTATGAGTACACTGGACAGACACGCGTGTCTTGCCGATCATATGCCTCTGAAAGGCGAATCTGCGAGGAGATCGGCTCCTCTGTAGGTCCCCCTGCGTTCCTCGTGTATTTTATGCCATATAAACTCAAGTTTTCATTCTTCCGTCTTTAATTTTCGAGGAAAAAAATACGCGAGCATGGAATCCATTCTTTGGAACACAACTTTTCAAGCTCAGAACAAAATTTGATATGAATAAGAGAACTGAAATTCGCCAACTACTGCAAACTAACTGCATAATATTCATAAGCTGCCGACGGCCAGTCTAGAAACAGTGCCTTTTCTGTCATTATGATGAACAAGTACGTAGTTGTCGACTACGAACTGCTTGTTGGCAGCGTGTTGGCGTGCGGCTATTCCACAGTAGCCACTGGATTTCAGCGCAGATATTCATATGAATTGTAGACCGTACAGGAAACAGTTTTTTTCCGAAGAACAGACTCCACGTTCACGCATTCGATTTTGTGAACATTAAAAAAGGTGGAATCATTTTTGGTTAGACTCACAAGTTTCGATCAGTATGAGTTTCCTGCTTGGTCAAAAACATAACGGAACTACTGTTGCAGTCATTCCCTATTATTTTTGTCTTTCTATACTTTCATAGAAAGACTACTTAAACAGCAGGCAGCACTCTCGTACTATTACGTGAATTATATGGCATGTTTGGGCAGAAAGAACATTGAGAAAAAAGAAGCCCGTTAGAACATCAGGACATGGTTTTATCATTTTGAGCTTTTAAACTCGTACAGAAGTTGGTCATTAGAGCTAACAGCAGCAAAAAAACAGGAAAAACTTAAAGGCGGTACAAACCAATCAACGATTACCAACGTTTGTCTACAGGTGACTGCACAGGGTTCTGTAAGCTGGTGCCAAATCGACCCATCCAGTGGTTGAGTTCCCATCCCCGAACAAGGCTTCAACTTTTTCACGGCTCTTCTTGTTTCCGGCCTCAGCGAATATCTTCACGACTGCGAAGATGAACTCATGGCCCGTTTCGTAGGCTTGCGCAGAAACTTGCGATAAGTCTTCGCCTTATCGCACTTCCAACCAACTTTCACGTATGCGGGATCCCAGCATGCGGTTAGGCTGACCTATATAGTTACTTTTATGATCTTACCACAAGCCTTTATGGTCTCCCGTCAACCAACGCACCTATCGAATCTGCAAAGGAAAATTGAACAGAAAAATATACGTTTATTCCCGAATGCTAACAGAGATCTTTTAAGAAAACAAAGAATGTACCAGTGTTCAACACCGGACGATGATCGGACCAATCAGCTAGTAGTCTTCAGGGGGTAGCATCCCGAATGGTAGAATGACTTATCCTGTCGACAGATCATGTGCGACCATCGCACGTACGCCATATGGACTGGATTAATAATGCAGTGTGGGGAGAGCCATCAGGGCGGTGTGTGAACGGATCGGTTAGGACAGTTCCTCCTAACAGGTAAAGGATATTTTGGCATGGGATGTGATACACTACCCCAGATTGATCTTTGCGTTCTAGTCGTTCTTTGATTTCCATCACCCTACTGCACAGGATAACCTTCGGCCAATACGCAATTCCAAAGGATAGTCCAGCAAAAATGCGCTCAAACGATTTTGAGGCGTTTTTTATGTAAGGCATATCGTGCCATATCCTTATTTGAGTTTCTGTCTGAGTCCTCCGAGGCCGAACGAGTGGGCAGGTCTTATCAACACCTTCGATAGCTATTCCACATAAACTGAATGCTGAGATATCACGCGTCACGTAAATGTACCTCTGGCCTGAGTCTGAATATGTTTGAAGCGCGTTCTCACACAGCTGCGTTTGTGAGCCACCGGGTGGTTTCTGCTAAAGCTGAGGGGTTGTGTGGTGTTCGTTGCCTTCCCATACACCGTCACCTAAATTTAGTCGTTGGGAGTTCGCTTGACGAGGACATCAGGGAACGGCGGCCACTGTCCTTGCTCTCCAACCCTGGCCAATTTTATATCAGAGAATATTCCATTTAGCAAGTTATGGATGTTTTGGAAAAAATTATTTCTGACGATAATTGACTGTTGTCAACTTAACCGCGCAGCAAGACAAAGTCATTAGGCACATGTGGTCGGATTTAGTGTTGGAGTTGCACGTCGGTTGAAGGCTATAATGTGCAGGATGGTGATGCAAATCAGAGACCGGCAAAACCCAACAGGGCAATCTGGGGTAGCGTATCGCATCCCATGCCTAAATATTCTCTGTAACTACGTAGGTCAGCCTGACCGCTTGCTGGGATCCTGCATACGTGAACGTAAGTTGGTGGTGCGATGGGGCGAAGAATTCTCGTAAGCTGCTGCGCAGGCCTACGAAATGGGCCATGAGTTCAACTTCGCAGCCGTCAAGATATTCGCTGAAGTCGGAAACAAGATGAGCCGAGAATTGGTTGAAGCCTTGTTCGGGGATTGAAACTCAACCACTGGATGCATTGATTTGGCACCGGCATACAGAGCCCTGCGCAGTCACCTCTAGGCTTACGTTTGTGATCCTTGATTGGTTTTTACCGCCTCTAAGTGTAACCTTTTTGTTGCTGCTGTTAGCTCTAATGACCAACTGCTGTACGAGTTTAAAAGCTCAGAAAAATAAAAAATTCTCCCGGTGCTCCAGGAGACTTCATCTTTGCTAATACATTCACTTGGGGCTGGAACGTTCACATTCATTCGAGAAGGAATACTGTTAGAAACTCTATTCGCATAAACCGCCTGATGTGTCTTTATAAGTTCGAGTTATCTTTCACGTAGCCAATTTCCATAGGCACATTTTGGAACAGTTCGTTTCTCCTTTGGTTTACTAGTTGGCAGTGCTGGCATCCATATTTCCGTATAGGCAGACTTTTGGGGCTTCGAAAATACGTTAACTAATATTTTCTCCTCTCATAACCCTTGTATGCTGCCTCATTTACGAATTTGTGCCAATGATCGCACAAAGTGATCATTTGTATTTCAAAAAAGCATATTTGATCATTAGCTGGTGGATTGTTGAAAATTGGTTTATGAATGGCACAAGGTGGTTCTGCGAAAGCCCACTTAGAAATTCACTGAAGTTCTCATTGGTTATTTTCGTCGCATGGGATTCAAACGCTGGCAATCAGAATTCAAATCTTCACTGGCAGGCTAAAGGCAAGGCTATTTTGAGAGCCCTACTGGCCCCCCACACATTGCCCAATTCGAAACACAACTGGCGGCGTGTCATTCCTACCGAAGGGTCAGTCGTGACAGTCTGGCAGGTTCTTATTTGTCCGGATATCTTGGAGCAATTTCGTTTCCCTTCACCTCTCTTTTCGTTGAAATTCAGCTGCACAGAATACGGAGACTAACAAGAGTTGTTTTGCGAAAAGTGCGGGTGTAAGGCGAGACAAGTTGATCACAGAAGAGTCTCCGAAAAAGAACGGTCGATTGAGCCAGCCGGCAAAAACTTTTAAGGAAACTTGTCTCGGTTACCCAGGAGACTAACAAATACGTAAGGCCCCTTGATTGTTGCATTCAACTGAAACTGTAACCGAGTACTCAGAACACAGACATTTCGCGAAAAAAGGGGATGATAACTGTTTCTCCGCGAGTTCATAAGCAGATGCAAATGGTAGAGCATACACACATACGACAGTTCAACCGTCGTAGTCCAACGATGTCCACCGTATGCTCCATGGAAGGGTGGTGCAGGGACGGTGACTTGCGCATGAATTAGTTTTAAGTGATAGTAGCCTTGCGCTGCAGCTACAGCACTCTCTCCTCCTCCCTCAACTGAGCCACGTGTCAAGAAGATCGGAGGCAGGAGAGGACGCAGGTGGCTGGCGCGGCTGGGTCCCCTATGTCCTAGCCGCCCCTAGGCGTGCCACCAAACCTCCATGTTCGGCATTTGTTATGGGAGCGCAACCCAAATAACTCCAGCCATGCCATAATGTGGCCCCCTGTTGGTCTAACGCAGCTACCACGTGGCCCGTTAAGGGGGCAAAAACATGCATACATACATACATACCTATATATATATATATATATATATATATATATATATATATATATATATGGCAAATACATTATACCGTACTTCCGACATAGGTACTAGCTAAAAGCCCAGACACGTGTTTCGCCGATGTTTCTGCTGCTGCGTGACGCAGCAACGAGGGGTTCGGCTCCTCAGTGTATTCCCCCAGCGTTCTCTATGCGGTTTCTGGTATATGGACTCCAGAGAATAACCAAAAAAATAATTTCTGAAATTATTAAGTGCAGGACATTGAGTCAGATGATTCGGAAATTACTTTTTAGGGTCAGGCCCGAAATTTCAAAGTAATGTCCGAGATCATCGACTCCTATGCTGCAGCCAATGTCATATACTCTGATCCTACAGAAACCGAGCGCGAAAGACACTGAGATTTCCCACTCGTTGCTGCGTCACGCAGCGCAGAAAACATCAACGAAACAGGTGTCTGCGCTTAGCTAGTGCCATGTACGATTTATACTTCTTGTAGTACTACTTGTTTTGTAGAAGGCATAACGTGGTTATTCCACAGCTATGTACCATGTACGATTTATACTACTTGTAGTACTACTTGTTTGTAGAATGGGCATAACGTGGTTATTCCACAGTGGTTGATTTGTCCTCGACCCAATATGTTCATTGAAATTTCGGGCCTGACCCTAAAAAGTAATGTCCGAATCATCTGACTCCAGGTTCTGCACTAATAATTTCAGAAATTATTTCCTTGATTATTCTCTGGAGTCCATATACCAGAAACCGCATAGAGAACGGTGGGGACCCACTGAGGAGCCGAACCCCTCGTTGCTGCGTCACGCAGCAGCAGAAACATCGGCGAAACAAAGGTCTAGGCTTTTGGCTAGTACCTATGTACGGAAGATACGGCATAATATATGTGCCATATACGATTCATACTACTTGTAGTTCTATTTCTTTGTAGAATGGGCATTAGTGGTTATTCCGCAGTGGTTGTTTGTCCTCGACCCATATGTTCATTGAAATTTCGGGCCTGACCTCTAAAAAGTAATGTCCGAATCATCTGACTCCATATCCTGCACTAATAATTTCAGAAAATTATTTCCTTGATTATTCTCTGGAGTCCATATACCAGAAACCGCATAAAGAACGCTGGGGACCCATTGAGGAGCCTAACTCCTCGTTGCTGCGTCACGCAGCAGCAGAAACATCGGCGAAACACCTGTCTGGGCTTTTAGCTAGTACCTATGTCGGAAGTACGGCATAATATATGTGCCATATATCATTCACACTACTTGTAGTACTACTTGTTTGTAAAATGGGCATTACGGTTATTGCACAGTGGTTAATTGTCTTCGACCAAATTGTTCATTGAAATTTCGGGCCTGACCCTAAAACGTAATGTCCGAATCATCTGACTCCATAGTCCTGCACGCTAATAATTTCAGAAATTATTTCCTATATATATATATATATGTATGGCAAAGACGTTATACCGTACTTCCGTCATAGGTACAAGACAAAGACCGGACACGTGTTTCGCCAATTTCTTTGCTAATGCGTGACACAGCTACGATGGTTTCTGTTCCTCAGTGGGTCCCCAGCGGTCTCTATGCCGTTTCTGGTATATTGACTCCAGAGAATAATCGAGGAAATAATTTCTGAAATTATTAAGTGCAGGACATGGAGTCAGATGAATCGGGACATGACGTTTTAGGGTCAGGCCCGAAATTTCAATGAAAATTTGAATCGAAGACAATCAGCCACTGTGAAATGACCACGTAATGCATATTCTACAAACAAGTAGTACTAAAAGTAGTGTGAATCGTATATGGCACATATATTATACCGTACTTCCGACATAGGTACTAGCTTAAAAGCCCAGACATGTGTTTCGCCGATGTTTCTGATGCTGCGTGACGCAGCAACGAGGGAGTTCGGCTCCTCAGTAGGGTCCCCAGCGTTCTCTATGCGGTTTCTGTTATATGGACTCCAGAGAATAATCAAGAAAATAATTTCTGAAATTATTAAGTGCAGGACATTATGTCAGATGATTCGGACATTACTTTTTAGGGTCAGGGCCCGAAATTTCAAAGTAATGTCCGAATCATCTGACTCCATGTCCTGCACTTAATAATTTCAGAAATTATTTCCTTGATTATTCTCTGGAGTCCATATACCAGAAACCGCAATGAGAACGCTGGGGGACCCACTGAGGATCCGCACCACTCGTTGCTGCGTCACGCAGCAGCAGAAACATCAGCGAAACAGGTGTCTGGGCTATTAGCTAGTGCCATGTACGATTTATACTACTTGTAGTACTACTTGTTTGTAGAATGGGCATAACGTGGTTATTCCACAGCTATGTGCCATGCACGATTTATACTACTTGTAGTACTACTTGTTTGTAGAATGGGCATAACGTGGTTATTCCACAGTGGTTGTTTGTCCTCGACCAATATGTTCATTGAAATTTCGGGCTTGACCCTAAAAAGTAATGTCCGAATCATCTGACTCCATGTTCTGCACTTAATAATTTCAGAAATTATTTCCTTGATTATTCTCTGGAGTCCATATACCAGAAACCGCATAAAGAACGGTGGGGGACCCACTGAGGAGCCGAACCCCTCGTTGCTGCGTCACACAGCAGCAGAAACATCGGTGAAACAAAGGTCTAAGCTTTTAGCTAGTACCTATGTACGGAAGTACGGTATAATATATGTGCCATATACGATTTATACTATTTGTAGTTCTATTTCTTTGTAGAATGGGCATTACGTGGTTATTCCGCAGTGGTTGTTTGTCCTCGACCCATATGTTCATTGAAATTTCGGGCCTGACCCTAAAAAGTAATGTCCGAATCATCTGACTCCATATCCTGCACTTAATAATTTCAGAAATTATTTCCTTGATTATTCTCTGGAGTCCATATACCAGAAACCGCATAAAGAACGCTGGGGGACCCACTGAGGAGCCTAACCCCTCGTTGCTGCGTCACGCAGCAGCAGAAACATCGGCGAAACACCTGTCTGGGCTTTTAGCTAGTACCTATGTCGGAAGTACGGTATAATATATGTGCCATATATCATTCACACTACTTGTAGTACTACTTGTTTGTAAAATGGGCATTTCGTGGTTATTGCACAGTGGTTAATTGTCTTCGACCCAATTGTTCATTGAAATTTCGGGCCTGACCCTAAAACGTAATGTCCGAATCATCTGACTCCATGTCCTGCACTTAATAATTTCAGAAATTATTTCCTATATATATATATATATGTATGGCAAAGACGTTATACCGTACTTCCGTCATAGGTACAAGACAAAAGACCGGACACGTGTTTCGCCAATTTCTTTGTTGATGCGTGACACAGCTTCGATGGTTTCGGTTCCTCAGTGGGTCCCCCAGCGGTCTCTATGCCGTTTCTGGTATATTGACTCCAGAGAATAATCGAGGAAATAATTTCTGAAATTATTAAGTGCAGGACATAAATTCAGATGAATCGGACATGACGTTTTAGGGTCAGACCCGAAATTTCAATGAACATTTGAATCGAAGACAATCAGCCACTGTGAAATGACCACGTAATGCACATTCTACAAACAAGTAGTACTAAAAGTAGTATGTATCGTATATGGCACATATATTTTACCGTAATTCCAACCTAGGTACTAGCTAAAAGCCCAGACACGTGTATCGCCAATGCTTTTGTTGCTGCGTCATGCAGCAACGAGGGGTTCGGCTCCTCAGTGGGTCCCCCAGCGTTCTCTATGCGGTTTCTGGTATATGAATTCCAGAGAATAATCAAGTAAATAATTTCTGAAATTATTAAGTGCAGGACATGAATCAGATAATTCAGAAATGACTTAATATGGTAAGACCCAAAATTTCAATGAACACTTTGGGTCGAAGACAATCAACCACTGTGGAAAAACCACGTAATGCGCATTCTTAAAAAAAGTAGTACTAAAAGTAGTATGAATCGAATATGGCACATATATTATACCGTACTTTTCGACATACATATATATATATATATATATATATATATATATATATATATATATATATATATATATATATATATATATATATAGCACAAATATGTTTGCTAAAGAGTGCAACAGGCAAGACGCAGACAGCTGTTTCACGGTCATTACCGATCATCAGTGCATCATATGCCTTGTGCGGTGAGGGTACATAAACAAGCAAACAAGTGCGTAACCTCACTAATGTGGTAAGGATCTCACTCGATCCCATTTGTCCGCCCGCCAGTTACCTACCGGCGATAAACGAACGTTGTGTCATGGGACGCATACCATATATATAGCACAAATATGTTGCTAAGAGTGCAGCAGGCAAGACGCGGACAGCTGTTTTCGCGGTCATTACCGATCATCAGTACATCATATGCCTTGTGCAGTGAGGTACATAAACAAAGCCAAACAAGGCTTGTTTGTACTCACTGCACATGCTATGATCTGATATCGATATTTCTGATGACAAATCTGTACATATTACACTGTTACACTGACTATATATATTGTGCTATCCTATCTATGTTATCTTAACGTTCGTTATCACGATGAATCAACACACTACGATGAAACAAGTAATAGTGACCATGTTTAACTCTATATATATATATATATATATATATATATATATATATATATATATATATATATATATATATATATATGTATCAGATGTACGGTATATATATATTATAATTTCGAAATTATTTACCCGATATGTATATATATATATATGTATATATATATATATATATATATATATATATATATATATATGAAGAAAGAAGGTTTGTTGGAAAAAATCGAAGGTTTTTCACTCGTGAATTTTCAAGTTGGTCACATAATTACATTTCTTCTCTGTTCATTCATCTGACGACGGGTTGGTTTAAACCAAATTAAAATGTCACTAGTAAAACTCGATTTTTTCCCGACAAACCTTCTTTTTCATTATCATCTCGCCGAATTGGTTTAGTTTGCTTTTACCTGTCTGGATCTGCTCAACTGGCTGAATGATCTCAAGAGGAGGTGCGATGAGATAGTGGCTCGAGTCACATGACACACGACTGTTTCCTGCACATTCACGGAGCCAGTTTAAAGTCATAACCTCATCGAATGTGTAAAGTTACTGGAGGACTTCATACTCCACAACCTACAGCTTCATCTGTTTGAAAAGATGTAACTGCAAAGACGAAAGACGGCAGAAAATATTGGTTGATTGATTCATCAGGGTTGTGATTGGCTGAACGAAGGCAGAATAAGACTGAAACAGACTTTATTAATCTATTCTTATTTTTTGTCTTCTCTGCTCTCTGAAATTATAACTTAGCTGACATCAGCCTGGTTGGTTTGTTACCTGTTTGTGATCTTTACTACCCATAGAGACCTTTTTTGCTTCGAAAGCCAATAGCTCAGTGTGTGCCTATTCCTGTTTGACTAAATACAAGATCTGCAGCGACACAGAATGACAAGTGGCGAGACACTGATTAACTTAGTTTTGGTGCAGTACTTATGACCCATCTGATAGACCCACTGTGCGGACTGTCTGCGCCGTACTTGAGCGCATGTTTGTGTTTTCAGTCCCAGCTGGTAGCCAGGGTTACGATTGGCTGAATGAAGGCGGAATTAGCACGAAACAGACTGTATCATTCTACCCATATTTTCTGTCGTCTCTCCTCTCTGCAATTATAATTGGCAGACTTCGGTCTGGTTATTGATTGCCACCCATACGCAGTTCCTTCTCTTCGGGAATCCAAAGAATCTGTGTGCGCCCCTTCCTGTTTGAAGATGTAACTGTTTTGTTTAGACGGGCATTTTGGAACTGTCAGCGGACTCTATCGAGCGATGTCGACATTAAGCATCTGCTTTTCACGCAGTGCATTCCTGAACAAATCTCTCTCTCTCAAGGTGCTAGGAGTTGGGGCCCTCAGAGGACTGGGATTGCGCTAGCGCCCACCTTCAGCCTTCATGTCATTTTCTTGCGAACGCAGCGGAATTGGCGGGAGAAAGAGAAAGAGATAAGGAGAGTTAGACGCTGCAAAAGTCTGGGCCATTATGAACTAATTCATACTCAAGTCCATTCACCTCATGGGGTCTTCGTTTCCGTCGTCACTTTCGACGGTTGCATTGTGGGGTGGTACTTGTTTAGCCTCGACACCGATGTCCATCTCATCCAATAAGGCGTGTCTTACAACTCAGACAAGTGAAGGCCTCCTCCTGGGCCGCCGCTTTGTACCAAGGAAGAACATTAGGAAGAGAAATAAAACAGGCCACGTTTTGAAGAAATAAATTATCAAAGTGTGGGGATATTAGCTTTTTCCGCAGATTGCTGTGAAAAACGCAGAATATTTCAAAATTGTTCTAAATTTTATTCTGCACTCAAAACGCATTTATAGTTACCGCACTCTCTCCTCCTCCCCCCACCTGAGCCCGGTGTCAAGATAGAGTCAAGAAGACCGGAAGTGGGAAAGAACGCAGGTGGCTGGTGCGGCCGGGTTTCCCCTAAGTCCAAATCGCCTCTAGGCGTGTCACCACACTTCCATGTTCGGCATTTGTTAGCATAGCGCAACCCGAATAACGCATGCCGTGCCCTGATGTGGCCCCCATTTTGACCTAACGCATCAAACACGTGGCCCATTTAGGGGACAAATACACTCATACACACAAGTTTTTACACACATGTGAAAAACTCGTGAGCCTCGGTGGGATTCGGAAGCAAGCCACCAAGGGGAAGGCTTGAGTACAGCCAAAACTCTAGCAAACTGCGAAACAAAGCCCCACCGGAAGCCATGACATCAATCACAATTCGGTCAAGTTGCCCGCCAAGTGTGATTAAACTCACGGATCCCGCTGGGGCATCGTAGTTCCGTTTGCTAGAGCACTGGCTGTACAAACGCCTTCTCCTTGATGGCGTGGGTTTGATCCAACCGAATGCGGCAGGATTTTCCTAAGTGGGTCAAACGAATTATTCAAATCTGCCAAAATCCTCATATACTTAATTGTGCCTGTTAGTCTTCTGTTTTATTCTAGATTGGTTGCTTAAGAAATCCGGCTAGGGGATTCGGATTCCATACGTTTCAGTAGGTGAGGCGGATATTTTGACCCAAGTGTGATTAAATTCACGGCTCCCGGTGGATCCTCGTATGTCCGTTGGCAAGAGCGTTTGCTGATCTAATGCAATCTCCCTGCCGAAATGTTAACAAGTGTCTCAAACGAATTCTTCAAAACTGCATAAAACATCTAATTATTAATTTGCATGACAGTCATCTGGCGGAGTGTAGATTATTTGCTAAGGAAATCCTGCTTGGGCAGCCAGCTTGGGCAGTCAACTTGCTGTATCAGAATTGGTGGATTGCATACGTTGCAGTAGGCTGGGCGGATAACTTGACCCAAGTGTGATTAAACTCACGGCTCCCGCAGGGTCCCCGTATCTCATGTGGCTAGAGCGTTGGCTGAGCAGAAAACTACCCATTTCTGTCATGGGTTTTTTATCCAACTGAGAAACCGCATTTTTCTCAAATTGGTCAAAATAATTATTCAAATCTGCCAAAATCCTCTACTTATTAATTGTGCCTGGTAGTCATCTGGTGGAGTGTAGATTGCTTGCCTTAAAAAACCATCTTGGGTAGTCAGCATACTGCATGAGAATCGGTGGATTCCATAAGTTGCGGTAGGCTGGGTAGTTTTCTCGACATAGTATGATTAAGCTCACAGTTACCGTTGGACCCTCGTAGTTCAGTTGGCTAGAGAGTCGATGTGCTAAAGCCTTTCCATTTCTGTCGTGGGGTTAAGTCCCACCGAGGTACTGATGATTTCAAATTTGGGTAAAAATAATCATTCCAATCTGTCAAAATCTTTTTCTTATTAATAATTCATTTCAGACACTTGCTGGATTCTAGATTGATTGCCTAAGAAAATCAACTAGGGCCGTCAGCAAACTGTTTGAGAATTTGTGGATTCCATAAGTTGCGGTAGGCTGGGTAGGTAATTAGACATAGTATGAATAAGCTTAGGGTTACCGGTGGACCTAGTAACTCAGTTGGCCAAATGTTTGGTTGTACTAAAGTTTTCTCATTTCTGTCGTGGGTTTTAATCCCAATGAGACACCGAGTGTTTCACAATTGGGTCAAAATGTTTTGTTAAAGCTGCCTTAATAGTCTTTTTATTAATTATGCCTTTAGGCCACTTGGTGTATTCTTGATTGATTGCTTAGGAAAGCCTGCTTGGGCAGTCAGCTTGCTGTATCAGAATTGGTGTATTCCATACGTTGCATTAGGCTATGCCTGTAACTTAACTCAAATGTAATTAAACTGACGTCTCCCGGTGGGTCCGCATTGCTCATTTCGCTAGAGCGTTGGCTGAACTGAAGCCTACCCATTTCTTTCATGGGTACTTTATCCCACCAAGAAGCCCCTTTTTTACCAGTAGGTCAAAATAGTTATTCAAATCTGACAAAATCCTCTACTTATTAATTGTGACTTTTATTGACTTGGTTGATTCTACATTGATTGCCTAAAAAAACCATCTTGGTTAGTCAGCATACTGTATAAGAATTGGTGGATTCCATAAGTCGCGGTAGGCTGGGTAGGCAATTCGACATAGTATGAATAAGCCCAGGGTTACCGGTGGACCTAGTAACTCATTTGGCTAAATCTTTGGCTGTACTAAAGGTTTCTCAGTTCTGTCGTCGGTTTTAATCCCCATGAGGCACCGATTTATTAACAAGTGGGTCGAAATGTTTATTCAAAGCTGCCAATATCGTATTCTTATTAATTATGCCTTTAAGCCACTTGGTGGATTCTTGATTGATTACTTAGGAAAACCTGCTTGGGCAGTCAACTTGCTGTCTCAGAATTGGTGGATTCCATACGTTGCAGTAGGCTAGGTGGGTAACTTGACCCAGGTGTGATTAAACTCACGGCTCCCGCAGGGTCCTCGTAGCTAATTTGGCTAGATCGTTGGCTGTAGTAAAGCCATCTTATTGCTGTCGTGGTTTCGATACCCAACGAGGCTGCCGAGTGTTTTACAAGTCAGTCAAAGGAATTATTCACATCTGCCAAAATCCTTTGCTGATTAATTGTGTCTGGTAGTCATTTGGTGGAGTGTAGATTGATTGCTTAGGAAAGCCTGCTTGGGCAGTCAGCTTGCTGTATCAGAATTGGTGGATTCCATACGTTGCAGTAGGCTGGGTGGGTAACTAGACCCAAGTGTGTTTTAACTCACGGCTACCGGTGGGGCCTCGTAACTCAGTCGGCTAGAGCGTCGACTGTACTTAAGACTTCCACTTACTGGCGGGGTTTCGAATCCAAACGAGGCCGCCGCGTTTTTCACAAGTGAGTCAAAGGAATTATTCACATCTGCCAAAATCCTCTACTTATTAATTGTGCCTGGTAGTATTTTGGTGGAGTCTATATTGATTGCTTAGGAAAGCCAGTTTGGGCAGTCAGCTTGCTGTATCAGAATTGGTGGATTCCATACGTTGCAGTAGGCTGGGCGTGTAACTTAACTCAAGTGTGATTAAACTCACGGCTCCAGGAGGTTCATCGTAGCTCATTTGGCAAGGGCGTTTGCTGAACAGAAGCATACTAATTTCTGTCATGGTTTTGAAACCTACCGAGAAGCCACCTTTTTGACAAGTAAGTCAAAATAATTATTTAAATCTGCCGAAATCCTCTACCTATTAATTGTGCCTTTTATTCACTTAGTGGATTATAGATTGATTGCCCAAAAAAACCATCTTGGGTTGTCAGCATACTGCATGAGAATTAGTGGATTCCATAAGTTGCAGTATGCTGGTTAGGTAACTCGACATAGTATGATTAAGCTCAGAGTTACCGGTGGACCCACGTAGTTCAGTTGGCTAGAGTTTCGACTGTACTTAATTCTTTCCATTTATGTCGTGGGTTTAAGTCCCAACGAGGTACCCATGTTTTCAAATTTGGGTCAAAATAATCATTCCAATCGTTTTCTTATAATTCGTGCATTTAAGACACTTGGTGGATTCTAGATTGATTGCCTAAGAAAGTCAGCTAGGGCCGCCAGAAAACTGTTTGAGAATTGGTGGGTTCTATAAGTTGCGGTCGGCTGGGTAGGCAATTCGACATATTATGAATAAGCTCAGGGTTACCGGTGGACCTAGTAACTCAGTTGGCTAAATAATTGGCTGCACTAAAGGTTTCTCATTTCTGTCGTCGGTTTTAATCCCAATGAGGCACCGATTTATTCACAAGTGGGTCGAAATGTTTATTCAAAGCTGCCAATATCATATTCTTATTAATTATGCCTTTAAGCCACTTGGTGGATTCTTGATTGATTACTTAGGAAAACTTGCTTAGGCAGTCAACTTTCTGTGTCAGAATTGGTGGATTCCATACGGTGCAGTAGGCTGGGCGGGTAACTTGACCCAAGTGTGATTAAACTCATGCCTTCAAATTGGGCCTCGTAGCTCATTTGGCTAGAGCGTTGGCTGTAGTAAAGCCATCTTATTGCTGTCGTGGTTTCGAATCCCACCGAAGTCGCCGAGTGTTTCAGAAGTGAGTCAAAGGAATTTTTCACATCTGCCAAAATCCTCTACTTATTAATTGTGCCTGGTAGTATTTTGGTGGATTCTAGATTGATTGCTTAGGAAAGCCTGCTTGGGCAGTCAGCTTGCTGTATCAGAATTGGTGGATTCCATACGTTGCAGTAGGATGGGCGGGTAACTTGACCCAAGTGTGATTAAACTCACGTCTCCCGGTGGGTCCTCCTTGCTCATATCGCTAGAGCGTTGGCTGAACTGAAGCCTTCCCATTTCTTGCATGGGTTTTTATCCCACTAAGAAGCCCATTTTTTACCAGTAGGTCAAAATATTTATCCAAATCTGCCAAAATCCTCTACTTATTAATTGTGCCTTTTAAATACTTGTTGATTCTACATTTATTGCCTAAAAAAATCATCTTGGTTAGTAAGCAAACTGTATGAGAATTGGTGGGTTCCATAAGTTGCGGTAGGCTGGGTAGGCAATTCGACATAGTATGAATAAACTCAGGGTTTCTCATTTCTGTCGTCGGTTTTAATCCCAATGAGGAACCGAGAGTTTCACAAGTGGGTCAAATGTTTATTCAAAGCTGTCATAATCGTCTTCTTATTAATTATGCCTTTTGGCCACTTGATGGATTCTGCTTGGGCAGTCAACTTGCAGTATCATAATTGGTGGATTTCATTTGTAGAATAGGCTTGGCGGGTAACTTGACCCAAGTGTGATTAAACTCACGGCTACCGGTGGGGCCTCGTAGCTGAGTGGTTTGAGCGGTGGCTTTACTAAAGCCTTCGATTGCTGGTATTGGTTCGAATACCACCGAGGCCGCCGTATTTTTCACAAGTGGGTCAAAAGAATTATTTAAATCTGCCAAAATCCTCCTTCTAATTTATTGTGCCAGATAGGCATCGGTTTGATTCTAGATGGATTGCTTAGGACATCCAGCTTTGCCTGTCAGCAAACTGTATCAGATGTGGTTAATTCGATACTTTGCGGAAGGCTAGGTAGGTTACTTGACCCAAGTATGAGTAAACTTACGTCTCCCAGTGGGGTCCTTGTTGCTCAGTTAAATAGAACGTTGGCTGTACTAATGCCTTTGCATTTCTTTTGTGGTTTGTATCCCATCGAGCTTTCGAGTTTTTTCAAAGTGGGTCAAAATATTCATTTTATTCATCAAAATATCACGTTTTAATTAATTGTGCCTTTTAGTCACCAGTGGGATTCCAGATTGATTGCTGAGAACGTCCAGGTTTGCCAGTCAGCAAACTGTGTCATATGTGGTTAATTCCCTACTTTGTGGTACTCTGTTTAGGTAAATTAATTCACGTATGATTAATGCATGACTCCCGGTTGAGCTTCTTAGCTCAGTTGGCTAGAGCGTTGGCTGTACTAAAGCTTCCAATTCCTGTCGTGGGTGTATTTCACACCGTGGCGCCGAGATTGTCAGGAGGGAGTCAAAATTATTATTTTAATCTGTCAAAATCCTTTACTTATTAATTGTAACTTTTAGTCATCTGGTGGACTCTATATTGATTACTAAGGACATCCAGCTATGCCAGTCAGCATACTGTATCAGATGTGGTTAATTCCATACGTTGCGGAATGCTGGATAGTTAACCTAACCCAATATGGACTAAAATCACGGCTCTCGGTGGTGCCTCGTAGCTCAGTTGGCTAGAGCGTCGGCTGTAGTAAAGACTTCCTAATTCTGTCGTAGGATTAAATTTACACCAGTTTACCGAGATTTTTCACAAGTACGTCAAAATAATTATTCAAATCTGCCAGAATTTTCTACTTATAATTTTAACGTTAAATCACCTGGTAGATTTTAGATTGAATACTTAGGAAAGCGTGCTTGAACAGTCAGCTTGCTGTATCAGAATTGGTGGATTCCCTACGTTGCAGTAGTCTGGGCCTGCAAGCAATCTAGAATCCGCCAAGTGAGTAAAAAGTCACAAACTAAAAGGTAGATGATTTTGGCAGATTTGAATAATTATTTTGACCTTACTTCTAGAAAAAGGGCTTCTCGGTGCGATACAAACCCAAGACAGAAATGGGTAGGCTTCTGTTTACCCAACGATCTAGCCAAGGACCCTCCAGGAGCCGTGAGTTTAATCACACTTGAGTCAAGTTACACGCCCAGTCTACTGCAAAGTATGGAATCAACCAATTCTGAGACAGCAACCTGAAGGCCCAAGCAGGCTTTCCTAAGCAATAAATCTACACTCCACCAGATGACTACCAGGCACAATTAATAAGTAGATGATTTTGGCAGATTTAAAGAATTCCTTTGACCCACTTGTGAAAAACTCAGCTGCCTCGGTGGCATTTCGAACCCACGCCAGCAAGGGGAAGGCTTTAGGTACAGCCA
>WEDG01000870.1:0-15692 GCA_017591395.1 Schistocephalus solidus | reverse complement strand
GACTCTGTTTGATGACATCCTTCTGGTGACCATTTCTGCACACAAAACCCACCTATTCACCGCAATAGCTTACTTACCACCATCAAATTCTGACTCTGTTGATGAGATCCTTTCTGGTGACCATTTTCTACAGCACAAAGCCACCTATTCACCGCAATAGCTATTTTACCACCATCAATTCTGACTCTGTTGATGAGATCCTTCTGGTGACCATTTCTACAGACTAACCCACCTATTCACCGCAATAGCTTTACTTACCACCATCAATTCTGTCTCTGTGTGATGAGATACTTCTAATGCCCATTTCTACAAACAAATCCACCTATTCACCGCAATAGCTTACTACCACCATCAATTCTGACTCTGTTGGATGAGATCCTTCTGGTGACCATTTCTACACACAAACCCACCTATTCAACGCAATAGCTTACTTACCACCATCAATTCTGACTCTGTTGATGAGATCCTTCTGGTGACCATTTCTACACACAAAACCCACCTATTCACCGCAATAGCTTACTGACCACCATCAATTCTGACTCTGTTGGATGAGATCCTTCTGGTGACCATTTCTACACACAAAACCCACCTATTCACCGCAATAGCTTACTTACCACCATCAATTTCTGACTCTGTTGGATGAGATCCTTCTGGTGACCATTATTACACACAAACCCACCTATTCACCGCAATAGCTTACTTACCACCATCAATTCTGACTCTGTTGGATGAGATCCTTCTAGTGACCATTTCTACACACAAACCCACCTATTCACCGCAATAGCTTACTTACCACCATCAATTTCTGACTCTGTTGGATGAGATCCTTCTGGTGACCATTTCTACACACAAACACACCTATTCACCGCAATAGCTTACTTTACCACCATCAATTCTGACTCTGTTGGATGAGATCCTTCTGGTGACCATTTCTACACACAAACCCACCTATTCACCGCAATAGCTTACTTACCACCATCAATTCTGACTCTGTTGGATGAGATCCTTCTGGTGACCATTTCTACACACAAACACACCTATTCACCGCAATAGCTTACTTACCACCATCAATTCTGACTCTGTTGGATGAGATCCTTCTGGTGACCATTTCTACACACAAACCCACCTATTCACCGCAATAGCTTACTTACCACCATCAATTCTGACTCTGTTGGATGAGATCCTTCTGGTGACCATTTCTACACACAAACCCACCTATTCACCGCAATAGCTTACTTACCACCATCAATTCTGACTCTGTTGGATGAGATCCTTCTGGTGACCATTTCTACACACAAACCCACCTATTCACCGCAATAGCTTACTTACCACCATCAATTCTGACTCTGTTGGATGAGATCCTTCTGGTGACCATTTCTACACACAAACCCACCTATTCACCGCAATAGCTTACTTACCACCATCAATTCTGACTCTGTTGGATGAGATCCTTCTGGTGACCATTTCTACACACAAACCCACCTATTCACCGCAATAGCTTACTTTACCACCATCAATTCTGACTCTGTTGGATGAGATCCTTCTGGTGACCATTTCTACACACAAAACCCACCTATTTCACCGCAATAGCTTACTTACCACCATCAATTCTGTCTCTGTTGGATGAGATCCTTCTGGTGACCATTTCTACACACAAACCCACCTATTCACCGCAATAGCTTACTTACCACCATCAATTCTGACTCTGTTGGATGAGATCCTTCTGGTGACCATTTCTACACACAAACACCACCTATTCACCGCAATAGCTTACTTACCACCATTAATTCTGACTCTGTTGGATGAGATCCTTCTGGTGACCATTTCTCACACAAACCCACCTATTCACCGCAATAGCTTACTTACCACCATCAATTCTGACTCTGTTGGATGAGATCCTTCTGGTGACCATTATAACACACAAACCCACCTATTCACCGCAATAGCTCACTAAACGACTTATCAATTCTGCAATCACTCGACGGTGACCGAGATCCTTCTGGTGACCATTTCTACACACCAAACCCCACCTATCCACCGCAATAATGGCTTACTTGCCGCCACCAGCTCTGACATGTGTTGGATGGGATCCCTACTGGTGACCATTTCTAGACAAAAACCACCTATTCACCGCAATAGCTTACTTACAACCATCAATTCTGACTCTGTTGGATGAGATCCTTCAGAGTGACCATTTTTACACACAAACCCACCTATTCACCGCAATAGCTTACTAAACAACATCAATTCTGGCTCTTTGGATGAGATTCTTCTGGTGACCATTTCTACACAAACCTACCTATTCACCGCAATAGCTTACTTACCCACATCAATTCTGACTCTGTTGGATGAGATCCTTCTGGTGGTGACCAATATCTACACACAAACCCACCTATTCAGCACTGACCAAGCTTACCTATCGGTTTGGACGGGGATGACTTGGACAGCGGGTGCAGTTTGGGCGGTGGGCGTGTCGGTTTGGAGCCAGCGTTGGGGTTTTGGGTGGAACGGGCGCGGGTGGCGTGGGGCGGTTGGGGATGGTTGGAACAGCGGCGAGGGATGGCGCGTTTTAGGCGAGGCGGCATCAGTTGCGGCTCTGTTTGGATGGGATCGTGCGGTGGAGGGCCGGAACAGCGGCAGGCCCGCGATAAGCGTGACGCGTCGGTTCGATGGTTGGGGATCGTGCGGTGAACAGGCCCGCGGCGTGGCGGTGAGCGCGCGGTTGGGTTTGATAGACGAGGTGCATATTCTGCAATGGCGGTGACGACATCGGTGCGAAAACCAACTTTGAGGATTGATTGCTGGTGGAACCTGCACCTGATACGGCATCGCGTGGCTTGCTTTGACGAGTCGGTTTGAACGTCGGCTCGGTGGGCAGGCCGCATGCGGCGCGTGACGCCAGGCGTCGGTTGCGGTGGGATGAACCTTTGCGCAGGCATGTTTAGCGTGGAACGAACCGGATGGGGATCATTGCGGTGAACGCAGGCCGCGATGACGCCGTCGGTTCTAACTCCTGTTAGATGAAATTTTCCTGGTGACCATTCTACAAAACCCACCTTTCACGGCAATAGCCTTACTTAAAACCACCAATTCTGACTCTAAATTTGGATGAGATAGTCATAAAACCACCTATTCAACAACCACCACCATCAATTCTGACTCTGCTGGATAGCCGATCCTTCTGATGACCATTATCTACACCTAAAACCACCTATACACCACAATAAAACACCACCACCTAATTCACGACTCTATTGGATAGAATCCTTCTAGTGACCATTCTACACCACCCTATTCACCGCAATAACATGCTTACATACCATTCAATTCGACTCTGATGGGATTAGAGAATCCTTCTAAGTGACCATTGTTACTTACACCACAACACTATTCACAATAGCTTATCAAACGACATCAATTCTGGCTCTGTATGGATACAGATCCTGCTAGCTGACCACTACACACACAATCCTACCTATTCATCGCAATAGCTTACTTACCACCATCAATTCTGACTCTGTTGGATGAGATCCTTCTGAGTGACAATCGTCACACACAAGCCACCTATTCAGCCGCAATAGCTACACTTAGCCGATCAATTCTGACTATGGTGGATGAGATCCTTCTGGTGACCATTGTCTAAACTCACAAAGCCACGCCTATTCGCGCAATGGCTTACCTACCACCATGAATTTCGGACTCTGCTTGGATGATGTCACTCTGGTGACCACGTATCCCACAAACGCCTGTCACCGCATGAGCGTACGACGACAGCCAGTTCTGGCTCTGTTTGGGATAAGATCCTTTTTGGTGACAATTTGTACACCAAAGCACCTATTTAACGCAATTGCTTTTACCACCATCAATTCTGACTTTGTTGGATGAGATATTTCTTGTGACCATTGTGTCTTGCAAGCCACCTTTTCGCCGCAAAAGCTGCCACCACCATCAATTTTCCACTCGGCTGTATGATATCCTTCTGCCCACGTTTCTTCACAAAACCACTTATTCCCACCACAATGGCTTGCTTGCCGTAGTTCTGTTGGATGAGATCATGCAGTGACGTTTGTTGCTTACGAATGCCTATTCGCCGCAAAGCTAAGAATTACCACCATCAATTCTGACTCTGTTGTATAGAATCCTTCTAGTGACCCGTTTGTGCGCCAGAAGCGGCCTGTTTGCTGCAGTTGGCGGCCGTCAGTTCTTGTGCTCTGTTTGGGATTGGGATCTGGTGATGGCCGTTGTTGCTTTTGAAGCCGCCTGATGGCAGCAGCATCGGTCTGACTCTGTTGGTTGGGATGGTGGATGATGGGACGAATGGGTGGCGCAGAATGGATGAATGGTTTGGACCGGGTTGGGCGTTTGATCAATTATGACTCTGTTGGATGATGAGATCGCTACTGGTGATAGCTGCATGCAAAGCAACTTCAATCGGTTTTGGCGCGCGTCGGTTTAGGACTTAGCGTTTGATGATAACCGGTTTGCGTTGCGCAGGCCGCTTATTTAAGCGCGGCAACGCGCACTGTCGAGATTTAGCATTATGTTTGGTCGCTGGACGGCGGGGCGGAAAAATTAGGTTTGGCTCACGATGGATGAGATCGCTACGGTGACCATTTGTCGCCGCAGGCCACTGTTAGCGCGGCGAAACGCTTCACCCAGCAGTTGCGGCTGTTTGGATGAGATCGTTTCTGGTGACCAAATGGCGGTGCAAAGGCAGCCACCTATTCGCCACAACAAACTTACCTACCATCAAAATTCAACTCTGTTGGATAGAGATCCTTCTGGTGAAGCCATTTCTACAAAAGCAACCCTCTTCACCGAAATTGCTTTACTTACAACCATCAATTCTGACTCTGATGGATGAGATCCTTCTGCGACCATTTGTCAATCTACAAAAGCCACCTATTCGCCACAATAGCTACTCCCACCAATCAATTCTGACTCTGTTGGATGAGATCCTTCTGGTGACCATCGTTACTTACAAAGCAACCTATTCGGCGCAATAGCCTACTTACCACCATTTATTCTGTCTCTGTTGGATGAGATCCTTCTGGTGACCATTAATACTTAGAAAGCCACCTATTCGCCGCAAAAGCTTACTTACCACCATAAATTCTGACTCTGTTGGATGAGATCCTTCTGGTGACCACTTCTACACACAAGCAGCCGCCGCAGGTGCTTGCCTGGCAATTCACGGCTCTGATGGATGGCCTGGTGACCATTGTCACTTGCAGGGCCACCTGTGGCCTGTGGCCACCATTTGATGGCGCTGTTGGATTAGAGGATCTTCTGGGGTGGTGGTGGCAGAAAGCCACTGTTGAAGCACTTGTAATTTTGCTGTTGGGGCCAGGAACCATGGTGACCTCTTCCTGCACAAAGCCACCTGGTCTGCACTGGTGGCTGCTGCAAATCGATTCCTGGCTGTTTGTGTGATGTCGGCTGGTTACGATTTCTGAAGCCTTGATGCAATGGGTTTGGGGATGGGACGGGATCTGGGTGGGGCGGTGGAGACATTGCAGGCACTGTTGGCATGAGAGCATGGTTCAGGCATATGGGTCAGCCATGATGCAGGGCTGGGCATACACTGTTGGCTGTCAGCGCTGCCATTAGAACTGACTCTGTTTGGGATGGTCAAGCTTTGTTTCTGCACAAGGCCACTAACTACTTGCGATAACACACCGTTTGTTCTGGAGTGGATGGGAACACTTCTGGTGACCATTGTTGCCCTGAACCACTGCCCTGTATCTTACCATCAATTCCTGACTCTGTTGAATGGGAATCCTTCGTGGCTCCACCCCTCAGCGATGAGGCATGGTTTGTTAGTTTGGGATGAGTCGTGCCGGTTGGGTTGCCTGAGATGCCTGTTGGTGGATGGTTGGGCATGGGAAGAAGGATGGTTGCTGGGTTGGGATGGGCAGGTCAGTGTGGGATGGCTGGGATGGGCAGTGTGATCAGGGAGTCGGGATTGAATGGGAACACTGAGGCTGCATTAGCACTTGATGGCAGGGTTGGAGCAAATTTGGGATGAGGGATGGCTGGGCAGTCACCATTTGGCATGAGGCGCTTGCGTGGTTGCGACAGGGATGGGCTGGGTGAATGACTCGGCATCGATTTAGCATTATGGTTGGGATGGGAAGAAAATTGGGAATGGGTTGAACGGGATGGAATCCCTATTCCACCCTATACAACCCTATCAATTCTGACTCTGTTTGGATGATATCCTTCAGTGTGTACAAGCACCTAGTAGCGAAGCCACCCATAATTCTAACCTCTAATAAAGATCCTTCTGGTGACCATTGTTTCTTACAAAAGCCACCTATTCGACACCAATAACTTTACCACCATCAATTCTGACTCTGTGGGATGAGATCCTTCTGGTGACCACTTTCTACTGCAAACAACACCTATTTACACCGGTAGCTTTCTTACCACCATCGAATTCTGACTCTGTTGGATGAGATCCTTCTGGTGACCTTTTCTACATACAAAGCCACCTATTCACTGCAATAACACTTACCACCATCAATTCTCCTCTGTTGTTGATGAGATCCTTCTGGTGCGACCATTTTTACACACAAAACCCACCTATTAACCGCATAGGCTTGCTTGCACCATCAATTCTGACTCTGTTTGGATGAGATCCTTCTGGTGACACATTTGTTGCCTTACAAAGCCACCTATTCTGCCACTGTGCTTACTTACCACCACAATTCTGACTCTGTTGGATGGGGATCCTTCTGGTGACCATACAAAAGTAACCTATTCATACCCAGTGAAACACTTACCACCATCAATTCTGACTCTGTTTGCTAGGATCCTTCTGGTGACCATTTGTCTTACCGAGAAACACATCCTCTTCATGCCACCAGCTTACTTTCCACCACATCAATTCTGACTCTGATGGATGGGAATCCTTCTGAGACCGTCAGAGCTTACCAAGAGCCAGCTATTCATGCACCACTTGAGAGCTGGCTTTGCCCACCCATCAGTTCTGACTCTGTTGGGATTGATCCTTCTGGTGAATGTTTTACTTACACCATGGCAGCTGTTCATGCAATGACTGCTGGCTATCACCATCAGTTCTGACTCTGTATGGGATGAGATCAGCCTACTGGTGACAGCCGATTGCTTACAAGAAGCCACCTGTTACATGAAAAGCACTGCGATTTGGATGAGATCGGCTGCTGGAGCGTGATCAGGATGCGATCGGGTGTCTGCTGGTAGCAGATCAGTCGGGATGGTTGGGGCAGGGATGGGCAGACTCGCTGGGATCATGCGCTAGAAGAGTTCGGGACTGGAATGGGTCGGGACATTGGGTCAGGCTCCCTATTCCTCATGATTCTAACTCTGATGATGAATCCTTCTAGTAACCATTGTCTCCCTAAAAGCCACCTGTTCTGCATAAAGCACCCACGCTATCAGTTTCTGATCTACTGGTATATAGAAATCCTTTACGAGGTGACCATTTGGTACGCTTGCGAAGGCCGCTATTTACGCGCGATGGCTTTGCTTGCCACCATCAATTCTGACTCTGTTGGATGAGAATCCTTCTAGTGACCGTTTATGCACTTTAAAAGCCGCCTGTCGCCGAAAAGCTCGCCCACCACTATCAATTTCTGACTGCGTTGGATGAGGATCGCTGCTGTGGGCCATTTGTACAGCTTAGCGCAAAGCAGCGGCGCATTTAGCGGCGCGACTGCTTACCACCATCAATTCTGACTCTGTTGGATGAGATCCTTCTGGTGACCACTTTTACACACAAAAGCAACCTAATCGCCGCAACTTTCACTGCACCACAATCAATTCTGACTCATTTTGGATGATATCCTTCTGGTGACCATTTGGTTCACACAAAGCCACTTATCACCGCAATAGCTTACTTACCACCATTAATTCTGACTCTGTTGGATGAGATCCTTCTGGTGACCATTGTTACTTACAAAGCCACCTATTCGCCGCAATAGCTTACTTACCACCATCAATTCTGACTCTGTTTGATGAGATCCTTCTGGTGACCATTGTTACTTACAAAGCCACCTATTCGCCGCAATAGCTTACTTACCACCATCAATTCTGACTCTGTTGGATGAGATCCTTCTGGTGACCATTTCTACACACAAAGCAACCTATTCACCGCAATTGCTTACTTACAACCATCAATTCTGACTCTGTTGGATGAGATCCTTCTGGTGACCATTGTCACTTACAAAGCCACCTATTCGCCGCAATAGCTTACTTTCCACCATCAATTCTGACTCTGTTGGATGAGATCCTTCTGGTGACCATCCTTAACCTAACCTATTCACCCTGTACTTTCGCTGTTGGATGAATCCTTCTGGTGACCATGCTCCTCCCTGCTTTCCTATGCGTCCCCAACTCTATTGAATGAATCCTCTAGTGGCTTCTGCGTACCCAAAATTGCCTGTTCGCCGCGGTGCTTGCTTGCGTCGAGAGTTCTGGCTCTGTTTGTGTGTGATGTCATTGCGGTTTGCGGGTTCTTGCAGGAAAGCCATACATTCAGAGATGATGGCTTGCATACCACCATCAGTTTGACTCTGGGATGGGGATGGGCAGGAAGGAAGGTAGGGGTGGGACGGGATTAAAACAGAATGAACAGCACTTGAGGCCCATTTAGCATGATGGCAGGTGATTTGCGGGATCATTTGGAATGGGTGCAGAGCCACTTGGCTTGAAATCGAGATTTGGTTGAGATCGGCTGCGGTGGGTGGGATGGGGTTGGGCAGGTGAAGAAAGATTGGGACGGGCGGGACTCTGTTGGATGAATCGCTGGTGACCAATGACAAAAGCCACCTATTAAAACCTGTGGCTTGCTCACCCAGCAATTCCGACTCTGTTTGGATTGAGATCATTCTGGAGACCCATTTGATGCCGCATTTAGCGAGAGCCTTCCTCAAATTCAACTCTAGATAAAATCCTCTTCAACCATTCCACCTCCCTAGCTGCTAATCCCTGTGCCACCCTAACCATGATAGATAGAATCCTTCTAGTAATCATCATCACCTAAAACCAATTACCACAACCATCAAATTCTAACTATTGGATGAGATCCTTCTAGTGACCATCATAACCTAATAACCTATTCATACAGCCAACTCCACCCACCACCATTTATTCTGACTCTATTGGATAGAATCCTTCTAGTGACCAATAATACTTAGAAGAACACCTATTCATACCAAAGCTTACTTACCACCATAAATTCTGACTCTGTTGGATGAGATCCTTCTGGTGAACATTTCTACACACAAAGCCACCTATTCACCGCAATTGCTTAGCCACCATCAATTCTGACTCTGTTGGATGAGATCCTTCTGGTGACCACTGTCTGCACACAAAGCCACCTATTCACCGCAATAGCTTACCCACACCATCAATTTCTGACTCTGTTGGATGAGATCCTTCTGGTGACCATTGTTTCTTACAAAGCCACCTATTCGCCGCAATAGCTTACTTACCACCATCAATTCTGACTCTGTTGGATGAGATCCTTCTGGTGACCATTGTTACTTACAAAGCCACCTATTCGCCGCAATAGCTTTCTTACCACCATCAATTCTGACTTTGTTGGATGAGATCCTTCTGGTGACCATTGTTACTTACAAAGCCACCTATTCGCCGCAATAGCTTACTTACCACCATCAATTCTGACTCTGTTGGATGAGATCCTTCTGGTGACCATTGTCTACTACAAAGCCACCTATTTCGCCGCAATTGCTTACTTTACCACCATCAATTCTGACTCTGTTGGATGAGATCCTTCTGGTGACCATTGTGCACTTACAAAGCCACCTATTTCGCCACAAATAGCTGACTTTACCACCATCAGATTCTGACTCTGTTGGATGAGATCCTTCTGAGTGATGACCATGCTTTCCTTTACACTAAGCAACCTGATCCGCCGCAATTTGCTTGCCCACCAAAATCGAATTCTGACTCGTGTTTGGATGGGATCGGCTACAGGTGACCATTAGGCTCTTCACACGAAAGCCCGCCTGTTCGCGCAAAAGCTAACTTCCCACCAATAAATTTACGACTCTGTTGGATGGGATCCTGCTGGTGGGTAATGACATTCACTTGATGAGAGCCACCTAATCGGTTCGCACTAGGGCACTCATTTGCACCATCGAGTCTGACTCGGTTTCGAACCAGAGGATCCTTCTGGTGACCATTCGGTGCCCTACATGGGTGAGCCAGGGACTCATTGCGCCGCGTGGACACTGGACCACCATGCGGGATGGGCAGCACTTGGGACTAGATGCTTCACGTGACGATTTCTGACTCTGTCGAATAGCAACCTAGTGACCGCAATGTTGCTTTCACCAGCCATTCCATGCTGCCTCATCGAGATTTGGATGAGATCCTGCTGGTGACCATTGTGCCCACAAAGCCACCTCCTCGCCGCAATAGCTTACTTACCTCCATCAATTCTGACTCTGTTGGATGAGATCCTTCTGGTGCCCTTTTGTACACACAAAGCAACCTATTTACGGCAATTGCTTTTTTACCACCATCAATTCTGACTCTGTTGGATGAGATCCTTCTGGTGATCATTGTTACTTACAAAGCCACCTATTTGCCACAATAGCTTACTTACCACCATCAATTCTGCCTCTGTTGGATGAGATCCTTCTGGTGACCACTTTTACACACAAAGCAACCTAATCACCGCAATTTCTTACTTACCAAAATCAATTCTAACTCTGTTGTATGATATCCTTCTGGTAACGATTTCTTCACACAAAGCCAATTATTCACCGCAATAGCTAACTTACTACCAATTATTTTGACTCTGTTGAATGAGATCCTTCTGGTGACCAATGTTACTTACAAAGCCACCTATTCGCCGCAATAGCTTACTTACCACCATCAATTCTGACTCTTTTGGATGAGATCCTTCTGGTGACCATTGTTACTTACAAAGCCACCTATTCGCCGCAATAGCTTACTTACCACCATCAATTCTGACTCTGTTGGATGAGATCCTTCTGGTGACCATTTCTACACACAAAGCCACCTATTTCACCGCAATTGCTTACTTACCACCATCAATTCTGACTCTGTTGGATGAGATCCTTCTGGTGACCATTGTTACTTACAAAGCCACCTATTCGCCGCAATAGCTTACTTACCACCATCAATTCTGACTCTGTTGGATGAGATCCTTCTGGTGACCATTGTCTACTACAAAGCCACCTATTCACCGCAATAGCTTACTTACCACCATCAATTCTGACTCTGTTGGATGAGATCCTTCTGGTGATCATTGTTGCCTACAAAAGCCACCTATTTCACACAATAGCTTACTTACCACCATAGATTCTGCCTCTGTGGATGAGATCCTTCTGGTGACCACTTTTACACACAAAGCAACCTATTCACCGCAATTTCTTACTTACCACAATCAATTCTAACTCTGTTTGTATGATATCCTTCTGAGTAACGATTTCTTCACACAAAGCCACTTATTCACCGCGTGGCTAACTTACCACCATCAGTTTTTGACTCTGTTGGATGAGATCCTTCCGGTGACCATTGTTGCTTACACAAAGGCCACCTATTCGCCGCAATAGCTTACTCACCACCATCAATTCTGACTCTGTTTGATGGGATCATTCTAATTGACCAGTGGACAGTGGGAATGGAAAAATGGTTGGAATATATTTGGATTGGGATCCATTCTGGAACCTCTAGAGCAGCCTGTTGCCCTTGGTCTGTGCAGTGGGTTTGAATGGGATTGGGATCAGGGTGGCTGACAGAGTTTGGGGATATGGAACCTTGGGAATGGGCATGAGGTTTCAGAGTTGGGGATGGGAATTGGGACTGGGAAAAATGAACGGGCGGAACATCGAATTACAGCTCTGTTGGATAGAATCGCTTCACAGTGACCATTTGTCACACACAAACAACCTAGTCACCGCAGTGGCTTACTGACCACATCGAATCAATTCTGTAAGATGAGATGCTGCTGAGTGACCACTCTACGCAAAGCTGCTTTGTCACCGCAATAGCCTCCTTACCACCATCACTTTTGACTCTGTTGGATGAGATCCTTCCTGGTGACCATATCTACACTACAATTCTCTACCCATTCACCGCCAGTCAACTTACCTACCACCAAATTCTGACGCTGTTGGAGGATAGAGATCCTTCTGGTGACCATTATCTACACACTCCCTATTCACCATAATAGCCTTACTACCACCATCAATTCTGACTCTGTTGGATGAGATCCTTCTGGTGACCATTGTCTACTTACAAAGCCACCTATTCGCCGCAATAGCTTACTTACCACCATCAATTCTGACTCTGTTGGATGAGATCCTTCTGGTGACCATTGTTACTTACAAAGCCACCTATTCGCCGCAAAGCTTACTTACCACCATCAATTCTGACTCTGTTGGATGAGATCCTTCTGGTGACCATTTGTACACCCAAAGCAACCTATTTACCGCAATTGCTTTTTTACCACCATCAATTCTGACTCTGTTGGATGAGATCCTTCTGGTGACCACTTCTACACACAAAGCAACCTAATCACCGCAATTTCTTACTTACCACAATCAATTCTAACTCTGTTGTATGATATCCTTCTGGTAACGATTTCTTCACACAAAGCCAATTATTCACCGCAATAGCTAACTTACTATCAATTATTCTGACTCTGTTGGATGAGATCCTTCTGGTGACCAATGTTACTTACAAAGCCACCTATTCGCCGCAATAGCTTACTTAACACCATCAATTCTGACTCTGTTTGATGAGATCCTTCTGGTGACCATTGTTACTTACAAAGCCACCTATTCGCCGCAAAAGCTTACTTACCACCATCAATTCTGACTCTCTTGGATGAGATCCTTCTGGTGACCATTTCACCTCACAAAGCAACCTATTCACCGCAATTGCTTACTTACAACCATCAATTCTGACTCTGATGGATGAGATCCTTCTGGTGACCATTGTCACTTACAAAGCCACCGATTCGCCGCAATAGCTTACTTTCCACCATCAATTCTGACTCTGTTGGATGAGATCCTTCTGGTGACCATCGTAACTTACAAAGCAACCTATTCGCCGCAATAGCTTACTTACCACCATTTATTCTGACTCTGTTGGATGAGATCCTTCTGGTGACCATTTCATGCATACAAAGCCACCTATTCGCCGCAATAGCTTACTTACCACCATCAATTCTGTGACTCTGTTGGATGAGATCCTTCTAGGGATGATTTCGCGATGCTACGATTGTTTCCGCCGTGGCAACTTTACGCCAGCAGCAAATCGGTCGTTGAACAGAACGTGGGACCACTGCTGCAACGACGCGTCACCGCATCGGGATTAACATGAATCTGACTGGTTGGATAAGATCGCTACGAGTGACCATTGTTACACCGGCCCACATTTCACCGTAGCTTGCACCAGCTCGCGACCTGATGGGTCGTCGCGGTGACCATTTTACAGCACACATATCACCGCGCAAACGCGACCGCTCTGACTCTGTAGATGAGATCCTTCTGGTGACCATTTCTACACACAAACCACCTATTCACCGCAATAGCTTACTTACCACCATCAATTCTGACTCTGTTGGATGAGATCCTTCTGGTGACCATTTCTACACACAAAGCAACCTATTCACCGCAATAGCTTACTTACCACCATCAATTCTGACTCTGTTGGATGAGATCCTTCTGGTGACCATTTCTCCACACAAAGCCACCTATTCACCGCAATAGCTTACTTACCACCATCAATTCTGACTCTGTTGGATGAGATCCTTCTGGTGACCATTTCTACACACAAAGCCACCTATTCACCGCAATAGCTTACTTACCACCATCAATTCTGACTCTGTTGGATGAGATCCTTCTGGTGACCATTGTCTGCCCACAAAGCCACCTATTCGCCGCAATAGCTTACTTACCACCATCAATTCTGACTCTGTTGGATGAGATCCTTCTGGTGACCATTTCTACACACAAAAGCCACCTATTCACCGCAATAGCTTACTTACCACCATCAATTCTGACTCTGTTGGATGAGATCCTTCTGGTGACCATTTCTACACACAAAGCCACCTATTCGCCGCAATAGCTTACTTACCACCATCAATTCTGACTCTGTTGGATGAGATCCTTCTGGTGACCATTGTCTACACTACAAAGCCACCTATTTCGCCGCAATAGCTTACTTACCACCATCAATTCTGACTCTGTTTGGATGAGATCCTTCTGGTGACCATTTCTACACACAAACGCACCTATTAACCGCAATACCTTACTAACCACCATCAATTCTGACTCTGTTGATGAGATCCTTCTGGTGAACATTTCTACACACAAACACACCTATTCGCCGCAATAGCCTACTTACCACCATCAATTCTGAATCTGTTGGATGAGATCCTTCTGGTGACCATTTCTACACACAAACCCACCTATTCACCGCAGTAGCTTACTTACCACCATCAATTCTCACTCTGTTTGATGAGATCCTTCTGGTGACCATTTCTACACACAAACGCACCTATTCACCGCAATACCTTACTAACCACCATCAATTCTGACTCTGTTGATGAGATCCTTCTGGTGAACATTTCTACACACAAACACACCTATTCGCCGCAATAGCCTACTTACCACCATCAATTCTGACTCTGTTGGATGAGATCCTTCTGGTGAACATTTCTACACACTAACACACATTTTCACCGCAATAGCTTTCTTGCCACCATCAATTCTCACTCTGTTTGATGAGATCCTTCTGGTGACCATTTCTACACACAAACCAACCTATTCACAGCAATATCTTACTTACCACCATCAATGCTGTCTCTGTTGGATGAGATCCTTCTAGTGACCATTTCTGCACACAAACCTACCTATTCACCGCCGTAGCTAACTTACCACCAGCAATTCTGACTCTGTTGGATAAGATCCTTTTGGTGACCATTTCTACACACAAACGCACCTATTCACCGCAATACCTTACTAACCACCATCAATTCTCACTCTGTTTGGATGAGATCCTTCTGGTGACCATTTCTACACACAAACCCACCTATTCACCGCAATATCTTACTTACCACCATCAAAGCGGTCTCTGTTGGATGAGATCCTTCTAGTGACCATTTCTACACACAAACCTACCTATTCACCGCAGTAGCTTACTTACCACCATCAATTCTGACTCTGTAAGATGAGATCCTTCTGGTGACCATTTCTACACGCAAACCCTACCTATTCACTGCAATGCTTACTTACCACCATCAATTCTCTCACTCTGTTTGGATGAGATCCTTCTGGTGACCATTTCTACACACAAACCTACCTATTCACCGCAATAGCTTACTTTACCACCATCAATTCTGACTCTGTTGGATGAGATCCTTCTGGTGACCATTTCTACACACAAATTTACCTATTCACCGCAATACCTTACTAATCACCATCAATTCTGACTCTGTTGATGAGATCCTTCTGGTGAACATTTCTATACACAAACCCACCTATTTACCGCAATTGCTTACTTACCAACATCAAATCGGACTCTTTTAGATGAGATCATTCTGGTGACCATTTCTACAATCAAGCCAACCTAATCACCGCAATAGCTTACTTACCACCATCAATTCTCACTCTGTTTGATTAGATCCTTCTGGTGACCATTTCTAC
>WEDG01000869.1:0-118844 GCA_017591395.1 Schistocephalus solidus | reverse complement strand
AAGGCTACCCTCGGGAAGAGTCTTGATGGTTAGTCAAATTTGTTAACATTGTCTACAACAATTGCATGCATTAAAAAATCACGTTGATTGTTATGCTTTTATAATTAGCATTTCAAAGTCCATTGTGTACTCACTCACCGCCTTTTCATTTTAGAGGGGAAATCCATTGAACCGGCGGACGGATTGCCAGGTCCCTCGATACAGGATTAGTCCAGTGTCTTCAATTGCGACAGATTTCAGATTATTTTTGTATACCTCAATTTCGAACACTTTTTAAACAAAAATAAACTTTATTATCTTGCTCAGTCTTACGAGATTCACCTCATTAATGGTAAACATTGTCTCAGAATGTAATGGGAGTCGTTTTTAAAGCGTTAACCTAGTTGGGGGTCTACAAAGAAGAGAAAGGGATTCGCTGCGCGGTTGAAAAATGAGATATGAATTTTTCGGATCCGATTCGCGTACGAATTTTTCGGATCCGATTCGCGTACGAATTAGGCGGTCATGGTAGTATCCGATTCGCGTCCGACCAGTCGTACGGTCGTATCCGATTCGCGTCCGATTCGCGTACGAATTGTTATTAGGGTTCAAGGGAAAATATGACTCATATGAATGCGCCCTTTTTGTGACAAAATTATGATCTGATATTTTTCTTACTGCATTCTTTTTAAATAGCCGCTTAACCATTTACAGAATAAAAGACTGGAGAGGATTTACCAGTCCTAAGTAAAAACGCTCGAGAACAGAGTCATTTACCGAGGCCCTCCATTGAATGTACTACTTTCCTGATAAACTTATGTTTTATACTTAATTTTTTTCTATTAATTTTTTCACTTTTAGTTACTATATCACTATGTTACAACAGTTTGTTTTAATTTGTCTTTCAAATACCGACCTCGAGTGAGCTAATCAGAAAGGGCGTCCCAAGGTCCAGTTTTGCATGTGACTCGGCGTCCGTTGACGAATAAGTTTGGCTTGTGCTTTCCTACTTTGTTTGCGCGAGTTCCTTCAATCCTCTCTAGTCGTGTGATGTGCACGGACAGAGGAACGTACTATGTTTGGGAAATCAAGGCCTTCCCTCGCACCATTTGAGGCTCAAGCAAGCGAAAAGTGTGTTTACATTTTTTAACGTTTTGCATTTTCTGATTATAGGAACCGGTTCCACTTAAATGCTTGCATTTTCTCTTAACTATGACCTTCCTTTCTGCGTTGCTTCAGTCTGAAAGCCTTTGCGTAATTATCCTTGAATGCTTCGACAATGAGCGTTGCATGTGGGGTCCTCTGATCAGTCTCGTATGTAACTCAAATATTTGAGCATATTTTGTGGAAGTCTAGCCTCCCGTTGTACGACGGGGGTACTACAGCTCCTTGATGTTCGTGGTCGGATGGCTAAATTTTTGCATTTCAACCACTTGCACCGTTCGCTCGTTGATTTGTACGTAATAGGCCTTTGCTAAGTTTATTTGTGTACACTCAGACCGTCTTGTATATAAGGAAAATGTCGGTCAAGCAATCAGAGCACTAACAAATAAAACTTCTTTGAGAGACACATCAATATTCAAGTAGACAAATACGCACAGCTTTATGAATGTTACATATATTTAATACAAGTTCTGTATTGTGTCTTCGAGTCGAAAAGGCTACTTAAGTAGAGTTGTCATACTAATTAGCTTGTAGCATGTTCTCAAAATATTTCAGTTACAACAGGGTGTCGGCTATTGAACGACCTTTTTTCATGCCATTTACAAAACCCACACTGCAAGTTGTCGATTGGCTGATCTATGAAGCTGCACCTGTCCTGATTGTCTCACTCAATGGATGTTATGCATGATCTTTACAACTTACGAACGACGTGACTTTTATCTTTTCATAATTATTTATAGATTAGTCATGTGACGTGGCACATTTGCTTTTATGAATTATCCTCCTGAAAATGTTAACTTTTGAACATTACATTCCACTCAGAGTACACTTCTGTCAACAAACCAGAATTTAGGATTAAATTAGGGCTGATTTCAACTTCACAGGTTCTAGTTAGTTTTCATTATCTAATTAATTTTCCGAACACTTTTCCTTAGCCGTTTTGCAAATCCATCACCACCATTGCTAAAATTTGAAGCTCAAAACCATATTTGCTTGTAGCACCTTAAATTCGCTGCCTTTTCACGTCTGACGTCGTCGACAGTCGTAGTTTCAGTATCTTGGCGTTAAAGCTCAGATATGATGTTACATAATGAGGTCGCATTATCATCTTGCAGTTTATTCAGCAACTGTCCGTCCTATGTTCTCGTCTTATTGCATTTCGTAGCCGTCCAGTATGCACAGTGCATAGTAAATTTCTTTTCGCTTTGCATGAGCATCCGAAATAAGTCTTATTGCGTTGAATCTTCCATATTTCACACGAAAAAGTGACCGTGAATGACGCCGATATAATTTTATTTTTGCTTAAGCAACCGGGCTAATTATAGGAAACAGTTTAGAAGAAAAATATACGATCGCAATTAATTTTCTACCACCGACACCTGCTCATATATACCGCCATACAGCGCAATATTACTCCGCTCGAGAAAAAAATTACCTATTTCCTCAGAACGCTTCCTGTTCCGAAGTCTACTTACATAGCTTGATATTTTGCTCTAGAATAATTATCAAAACCATGCATAAATATATGAACGACAGGATTTCTACAGTATAACCAAGGTTATAAGCAAAGGCCCTGTGGTATTTTCACTTTCTATTAACAAAGCCTCGTGGTCGATTACAGTATTTATAAGTTTGGTTTCTCTTCCAGCACGTCATCTTCATATGAAGCAGGCAGCCCTTTTCATGTTTTTTTTCCAAATTTATCGAATATACTCGGCCCTCTTTTTCTTTGGTTACAACAAGCCTGCTTATAAAACTAAATAATCCTTCTGACAAGGTTAGTTTCTTTTGTCTGTTATGCTGCGAAATGAGCTTGTCTATGCAAAATCGGAAAACTTATTTGAATATGATTTCCATGAACCTATACCTATAGCAGAAAACAAAACCATCTATTTAGGAGATATATCCTCGTTGAAGATCTTTGGGACATCCCCATACCCATTTGGGACTCTGACCTGTATATGATGGCCATTAAAGCATTATCGGCTAAGGGTTCGAATAAATCATGTTTTACTATTACGACTCCTGACCTTCTCATGGTTAATCCACTTATCAGGTCGATGCATAGCAACGCCTAGAGCTGTTATCGTCGCATTATCTGCGACTGCCTTTTAGTCGGGCCCGGCGCTGGGGTCGTTTTTCTCTCCGTCACCGGCGGTGTCGGGCAGTATGCAGTTAATAAGTAGTCCCACCCCTCGGGTTTTCTGTTTTTCTCAGCATTAGCGTTAAAGTATACTATTTAAAATCATTTGAGTTCCTTTTGTAAAAAGCTGCCAATATCACCCGTATTACTTTCTAGAAGTTTCAAACGAGTTTTTACAACAAAATGCAATAAGTGGCAGTTCGCGAGAGCCTGAGTCAATCGATCTAATTTTGCTACCAGGACATAAATACTACTAAGTCCAATGCGAACCGGATACCGTCTGTGTATGAGATGACATAACGACGACTCTGAATGAGTCGGAGTTCTCCAGCCCCGTCTCTCTGCTTTCCTCTCTAACCTAGTAGACATTTACACTGTTATGTTCTGAGGATTACGTTACTGGACTATGTTCCTACATTTTTAGTTCCACACAGAGTATGGCTGACTAACGACGGAAAATAAACCAGGAAAAAATTTCATATTCCCATTTTTTTTCGGATTACAATTCTGGGCTGCCTTTCGATATTTCAGAAAATGTCAGCGCCTTAGAACGTTACACTGAAGTAAAGTGGAAGGTCTCTATTTCGTTCTGACAACGAATCAGGTGGATAGCACTTCTCACAAGGGGCTGCTGGGGTTCTGCCTCTTTAGGTATCATCCATATTAGGGTGCTCATACCTGAGCAACGTATTACTATTTTTTGACTAGAAGAAGGTTCAGGCATATTCCATTAATGAACCGCGAAAACCGCATCACATCAAACCCAAGATTTAATCAGATGATAACTCCTTTGTTCGTGCTGTCTGTGTTTTGAGGACAAAACAACTTTATCGTTACCTGCCTTCAAGAAGTTTACTACTCGTGAATCTAAACAGATGCTACCATGCTGCAAAAAGGTTGTCATTGGAGTTTAGTTGAGTATAAAGTACTTTGAGTTGTACAATGCTGGAATGGGATTAAGCTCAGGGGATCAACTGTGCCAGAAAGGACTGCAGTTACAGGTCTTCGCTTAGTGTTTGAGCAGGTGTGAGCATCATGGCGACGTCTTTGAGAAGATGTTTGAATTGACTTTCTGTACGACTCATTGTCGCTCCGGACTTCCTACCAGTCTTCCTACGCTGCCGAGCAAAATGTCGTTTTGTGGGCTCTTCCTAGATCGCATGAAATTGACGTATTTTTCAGAAACCATTCTTATTTCTCCCCTTTCACTTGCGTTTTTGAACATATAATTTAGATACTGAAATCAGGCAAACCTGTCACAGCTGATATCTTTTGTTGAACAGAGGAACATCTAAATCAAACCTTACTAATGACATTTTTTCTGCTGGTCCGAAGTTATGTCTTCGGATCATCAAGTCACTTGGACTCCCCGAGCGTGAAACAGTTGGAGACATTTGTAAGGTTTGATTTGGGCTATCCAGATTCGGTGCTTCGTAGCCAGCTAAGTTTTATAGAGGGGTGGTTGGAACTTTGACTTTGAAATAGACATGCATGACAACTAATGATGAAACTCGCATGACTGGTTAAGTAATAAAGGTTTCTGACCACTTACTGGTGCGCCTAATAAAGTATGGGTATTTCGTCACCTGTGGCATTTGCCACTATGGTGTTGGAACGAAAACACCATGCCTTATAGCAAAATGTTCAGGGTAAATTAAGAAAAGTTGTCTATTTGGCGAATTCGTGTGATTCATTTGACCCAGTTGTGAAAAACTCGGTGGCCTCGGTAGGATTATAACCCTCGACAGCCAGGCGTGTGTACAGCCAATGCTCTAATCAACTTATCTACATGTCCTTGACCGGGCCCCATGAGTTTAATCCCATTTGAGTAAAGTTATCCGCTCAAATTTCTGCAACTTATTATATCCACAAACTCTGATCCATTAAGCTGACTGCTCAAGCAGGATTTCTTTGGCAGCCGATGCCGCAGAATTTGCTGTTGTTGGCAGTTACTCGTTTCCCTCAATACCACTGGCCTTTGGCAAGTTCAGCTAGAACGTACGAAGCATGTTACTTAGGTTGTCCAAAATCCTCCTTAAGCTGTGGCTTGACGGACACCAATCATGCGGGATGGTTTCTTCTACGTGGTGGATTCCAATGTGAACGTCTCCATTCTGCTCTCTGGCACCCGGCTTTAAATTTCCCCGATTATGCCGGGCAGTGGGTAGAATCTTGTTTAATGGTGGGATGCTTCACCGTGTACTAACATAAATTAGTGTTACCTTTTTATAGGTAATCGATTTTCCAAATTAGTGCCCTGCCATGCTTGTGATTATTTCTGTTGCATGGCTCACGATTATTTGTACGTCAGACACAGGAAGCTGCTGATTCCATAACTACTTTATACAGAGGTTCCTTTCACTATTCGCCACCCGTGGAGGTGTATAGTAGCCCTGGGCTGAGCTTCCAGGAATGCCACGGCTGCCTGTCATCTCGGGCCATTTCGGACGAAATGAGAAGGCGGTATTTTTGCCTGTGAGATCCTCGTTAGAGCTAATGCAGACAGTTCCTTAGTCGCGAGCCTCCGGCCTTTGCTACTTTCGGGAAGTACAGTCCCTTTGTTAGTTAACAATATTGGACAGTATGTTGTAGTTGTAGTTGTTGCAGTATTTCAAATTGGGTGCCCACATTACGTCCGACGACAGCCTGACTAACAGGGCTTCTGTCGATGACATTGTGCTTGTGAACACTGACACGTGAAACGTGCAATGCTTACTCACGAGCGCCACCGATTTTGCCTTTATGTGGATATTCCGACTGGTTAGGTTCGCCCACATCATTTGTGCACACTAATTCCGAGAGATTTTATTGACAGACGGTAAAAAGCGATTATTTTGAAATTTTTATCATGCTCTTAATGAAAGGAATGTGGCTCAAATCCAAATCGCGAGGACCATCTCTTTTATGACCTCACACCTGCCGGACCTGTCGTTTGTAGCTATTTGGTGTCAACAGCCCATCGTGGCGACGCCTTCGTCAACGACTTTAGCCCACAGAAAGCAAGTCCACCCACACTGCCGTCACTTCTTGCTTGGCATTTGACCTCGCTAATATTCATAGTAAGGATGATAATATGGGAAAACACCTTAGTTTGGGAGAATTATTTAACTTTTTTTTAACAAAAAAGGTTATCCAGTCACCATGTTCAAAATTGAAGCTCAAAAGTCGAGGAAAACAGGTAGCAGCTCAAAAGCATGTTATTTTTACGAATGCAAATCGGATCTTGGATTCGATATTTCCGAGTCATCGCAAGTCATTAAGCATGTCAGGACTAGTGACTAGCCTGTGGTAGGGGATAGGGCGGAGGCCATGCGGTATCGAACAGAGTGATCTAACAGCAATTGAATCACAATTGGAGGATGAGCAACATCTTCGCAGATTCAATCAGCACGGTGCTTTGTAGTTGTAAATTGCCGTCGTATTTTGGCATTGACTAGACATCAGCAGATGAGAAAATACATGCACAAAATACGTATTAAAGCTAAGAAGTAGAACGTTGTGTAATACGCAATACATTTTCAAACAGACTGTAATTATAATATTTTAACAATGATTTTGTATTTACTCTTAATATGCAGTAATTCAGTATCAGTATCAAATATACTGATGCTGAATAGTAATTTGCTTGAACAAATAAAAAGTCTGGTCAGGCACCGGAAAAATTTGTTTTTTATGGTGAGCTTTCGAACTCGTGCAGGAGTTCACCGGCAGAGATAGCAGCATAAACAGAAAAGGCGACGCACATAGGGGGTATAAACCAATCAATGATCACTGACGCATATCTGGAGATGATTGCATAGGGTTATGTACATCGATGCCATCTCGATGCATCAATTGATTGATTTCCCATCCATGGACCAAGTTTCAATCAATTCTCGGCTCATCTTGTTTCCGACGTAGGCAATTATCTTAACGGCTATGAAGTTGAAATCATTGCCTATTTCCTAGGTATGGGTAGCGACTTGTGCTTATTCGTCGCCCCGACTCAGCCAACTTATTTTGATGTATGCACGATCGAAGTATGCGTTAGTCTGACCTTTGTAGTTACAAATAAAGTTTTGGCATAGGATGCGATACACCACCCCTGCTTGCTCTTCGGGTTTTAGTCGGTATTTTATTTTAATCACCCTGCTGCACATGGTAGCCCTATACCGGTGTGCAATGCCAACACCCAGTCAGGCAACAATGCGCTCAGTCGCTTCTGAGACGTCCTTAATGTATGACAGAGCGTGTCATATCCTTGGTGATGTTTCTGTTTGTGTCCTCCGAGGCTGAAAGCGTAGGCATCGGCTTATCAACACCTTCGGATAGTCATTCCGCATTCCGAAGATATCAGGCCTCGCGTGTTTTTCTTCCGCTCCGCTGCAATGCGTCTGAATCCGTTTAAAGAGCGTTACTTCAAAGCTTCGTTTGTGAGCCATTGGGTCGTTGCTGTACAAGCTGAGGACTTGCTTGCTGTTCGTTGCCTTTTTGTAAACCGTCGTCTCAAGTTCGCCGTTGGGTTTTTGCTTGCCGAGGACATCAAGGATAGGCTGCTGCTGCTACTCTCGTGGATTTTATATCAGCGAAGATTCCCGTTGAGCAAGCTGTGGAAATTTTGCAGCAGGTTCTTCGTAAAGATTACAAACGTGTCGTTAACTTAACGACGCCAACAGGTAGGCTCAGTTTGGACGAAGGCAGTGTTTTCTAGCTCCTGTAGAACCAGTTCTGCCATCAAACCGGAGATCGGGAGCCCATTGGAGTTCCTTTGTACATTCACTTTGTCAACTTATAGGTAGGACAACGAGTAGCCGCAGTAGGAAATTGCGCTTATGGATTCATGAGATGTTTATTGGTCTGATGTTTCGGATTCCCACTTGATGGCACCTGATTGTTGCCTCTGGTCTGGCGGCTGACGGTTTCCGAGACGTTCTTCACGTACGGAAAAGCTCGCCAGAATATAGGGCCGGTTTAATTTGGTCTCTCTTGTCGTTTGCGTATGCACTGGTTGCCAAAGTTACGTGGGTAGCTTTTCGCTCTCAGTACTCGTCGAAAAAATCGTATTTCAGCAACCTTGTCTTCCGTTTCACTACAATGCATCTCAACGCGTCGGTATAACGCCCTTGCGCAACTTCATTCATGACTGCTCGGGTGTTTGCTGTCGAAGTTCTGTACTTGCGTCGTATTTATAGCTTTCCTGAACATTTTAGTTTTCAGACCATCACAATCTTTGCGGCAAGCTTAGATAGCCAGAAAGGCCAGCTGGCTGTTTTCTTCTTCCTCCGTTGTAAATTGAATGTGTCTGGGAAGACAGGTTGATACGTCCTTTGAATGTCAACACCTGATCCCGTTCGATGATGACGAAGGTATCATCCACATACTGAGCCCAGAATTTCGGTTTTTGGCGTCGGAAACCCTTCGACTCCAATCGTTGCAAGACCGTCGTGGCTATGAGTCCTGAAATTGGCTAGCCCATTAGTGTGCCCTTCAACTGCTCGTAAATTGTTACGTTGATCGTAAATTACGTCTTGAGACGGAACTTCAGGAGTTGAAAGATTTGGGCGTGTCCGCGGCGATTCTCCGTTTCATCGTATCGATAGTTTCGACTGCCAGGTCCTGCAGAATAGAAGTAAAAAGGAACGTGACATCAAAATATACCATAACGTTTTGCAGGAAGCCTCCTCCTTTAAGTTTCTCCAAGAGTTGTGTTGAGTAGCTGACTGGTATCCGAATCAGTGGTCAGATATTTGAGACGTCCAAACGGCCACTTAGGTTGGAGTGCTATACGATGAGTCGGAGAGGACCACCTTCCTTGTGCACTTGTGGGAGACCATAGAATCGGGCCGGCGCCGTTTCTTGCGCTGTAGCCATGCGCTGGTCGATCGATAATATTGCACCTAAGTTCTATACTGCAAACAAAATCGTGTTGATCTCATGTGTCAGCGCTTTTATGGGGTTGGACTTGTATGGGACATAGGACTGACGAGCCTCCAACAAGCTCTTGGCTGTCTAACTATAATCTGTCCTGTCCAATATGACCGTAGAACGCCCCTTGTCCGCAGGCACGATAACGAGGCCGTTATTCCTTAAGTGCATCACGTTCAACCTTGAAAAGCACGTCCCGCGGCCTATGAGGAGGTATTATACTGGGCCGCGCGACGTGCTTATGGATTAGTGACAGCGGTGTCAGTTACGTTCATTTGACGTCACTCATTCTCCGTGATCACATTTTGCGCCGGTATTCTCTAAGTAGTTTAGTCAGCCGATCTGCTACCGCATTGGCTTGTGAGTTCAGTCCTACTCTGTAAAATTTTCTGACACCTAGAAAGGCCTTAGCTTTCTTATTCTAATCTTCTTGGTTCATCACGACCGTCGCTCGTCCCTTCTCAGCTGGTAGATTTATAATTTTGTCGTCTTTCCCAAGTTCCCTCATAGTTTTTGCCTGACTGTGCGAAATACATCGGGTTAGTTTGTGCGCCATCAGCAAAGAGGTAACACGTTTTCAGTCGGAGTGTTTTTGTCGTCGGTTATTTCAATTTTTACCAGCATAGCTTCCAGGGCTGCAATGAAGTCGACCGGGTCGGCAACTGCGGTGTTGAAACAAACTCCATGTTGTAGCTGCTGTTATCTCTGACGATGAACACCTGCACGAGTTCTGGAGCTGGAAATAATAAACATAGTATTCCGGTGCTCGACCAGACATCTCCTTTGCTAATGCAAACACCAAGGACTTAAACCTTCGCTTTCAGTCGTGAGTAATTCACTTATTTTACTTACTGACGCAGTTATGGGAGGTATATTATAACACCCGCGATAGAGTGAAGCTGCAAATTTCGCAGCCCTATATATAATGAGAGATCACTGCATTTAGTCAGACAGTTTTCATTTTTAGTAGGTTACAGGCGTACCCTCATGAGAAGTGTTTGGAAGTCATAAGGCAGGGCAAATTTCAGTTTCCGTGGGTGCGAGAATAAAGGTTAATTTTAAAATCATTTTTAGATCGTTAGAACACTGTGCAAGTTTAAGTGCAGTTATGGACTTCGGAGACAAATTAATATTCGGAGGGAGGAAGCATTGTGAAGCGTATTTTTTGAATCATGTTTAGTTACGTATGTCTACTTGCATTTGGATTATATTCTGCTGGACCTAGTAGGATAGATTAAATTGAGCCGAACGATTGGACTCTATTCTCAGCGTTAAACAGGTTTGGCTAATTCATTTGAACGGTGTCTTCGTAGCCTTAGGAGGCGTAGGCAGAAAATAATCATAGAACGAAGTAATAAGCTTTTTCTAGCAAGAAATCGCCGAAGTTGGCTAACCCATCGGCGCAACTTGAGAGGAGGCGAGTGTAGATGCTAGCAAAGAAAAATGTCTTTGATTTATTTTAGAAAACTAGACTTGCAGGCCACAGAGTAAGAAAACACAGGACATGCAATTTTTACAGCAACTCTGTTTAGTAGTACTAGCGACTCATCCGCCTCCACTGCTTTAATTGACATGCCGTGCGTTCTAAAACAGTAAATAGCTGATGGTACAACTAATTATAATTCAACAACCTACCCTGAAGACTAAGCAAATCCTTTTTTCCATGCTGTCTTGATGGCAGAAAGAGGTTCATTTCGTGAGTCCGGTTAAAAAGAAAAGACGGTTTATAGAAGGAGAGTTGGATCTGGATGGAATATTTTCTTTGTTGACGCCTAAATGTAGTGTTTTCAGTCGAAAATAGTTGGTTGACATATGCGCGCTGAATGGAAATGGAAAAGTTAACGAATTCGTCATATTGACCGCAAACTGCAGTTTTTAATATCATGAACAGCCGTGTGTGATTAGCGGTACTACTGTCATGAATTCTTATTTCCTTTTTTTCTTCAGTTGGCTGTCTTGCAATTGTAGTTCAGATAAATGAAGAACAGAAGTGGTGACGAATACGAAGAAATAACCTACGGTGAATATAAAAAGCAAAATGTTGACCTGAGGAGCCAGTCCAGCATGTATTCTTTTTTCATTCACCTTTGTCTGCTGTGCTGACTTATCATACCGAACTGCTGTGTAAACATGGAATGACTGATATGGGTTTCATTAAACTTGGTGGTCTCATGACATTATACCCCTGAGCAAGTTTCTTTCTTTATTCCTGCCCTCAAACCGTCTTATCAATTTTATCTTATTGGTAGTTTTACCTCAAAATTGTCGCTCAGGTGCAGATACTTGCACCTAATTGATACGGCTTTCGTATTGCGTGATTTAGTCTGCATCAGTTGAATGTTGTGAGGGTAGTGATGGTGGTGGTTGCTCGAAGAAGCTCTTTGATGTATGAACGTACTGTTTATCCTGTTTTTAACCTTTCATTGCATGGGGGGACAAGAGGGATAACCCTTCTTCTGTACTGCCACTCGGATCAAAAGACTAGCTGCGCCGGGTGTTCCTCACATTTGGGTGACTCATGGTGCCCCCTAAACGGGCCACGTGGTAGATGCGTTGGACCAACACGGGGGCCACATCAGGCATGGCAGGCGTTATTCGGGTTGCGCTCCCATAACAAATGCCGAACATGGAGGTGTGGTGGCACGCCTAGGGGCGGCTAGGGACTTAGGGGACCCGGCCGCGCCAGCCACCTGCGTCCTCTCCCGCCTCCGGTCTTCTTGACTCTGTCTTGACACCGGGCTCAGGTGGGGGTGGAGGAGAGAGTGCAGTAGATGCAGCGCAAGTCTACTATCACTTTAAACTAAATCACGCGCAAGTCACCGTCCCTGCTCCACTTTCCCATGGAGCATACGGTGGACATCTTCGGACTACGACGGTCGAACTGTCGGGTGACCCATGATTCGAGCAGCAGGTGGAAGCCATCCGTGTTGCGACACGACTATATGATTGCTGACCGCTGGGTCCACCACTGTACCCAACTCTTTCGTAAATCCCTTGCACCTTTAACATAGGGGGGAGAGAGAGAGTTCACTCTAGCGCAGGTCATCGTCGTATTCAACAGAACAAGAGACCCCTTATCTGCAACTTTTCCTGATGGTTTCGAGGGACAATCCGAAACGGAAGGCCAATAAACTTAATGTTTGAGCGATTGCATCTTCGTCTGCCAGACCAATTATGGTTTTAAACCTTTGATCCCTCTTTAATGCTATTCCTTTTTTTCTTATTTTTAGACTCGCCCTTTACGTCTACGAGTACCTTGTATATTCGGGTGCACAGAAGGCAGCGCAGACTTTCCTGCAGGAAGTGCGTTCATTATTAAAGTGCCTGTTTTGTTACCTTATTCATGGCTTCCGCTGCTGTTTATTCACAAAAAGCACCCACAATGCTATCTCCTTGTTTAAAATTGCCAGTCATAGAGAGTAGAAAAGTAAACAACAGTAAAGTTGAGATAATCAGCACATCCGATTTGGTTACGCATGCCGTACCGCCTCGGGCAAGCGTAGAAGGCGTTCGTAATTTTACGCTGAAGGCCTGCGTAAGGCACTCTGTGTTGGCTTTAAAACTGCTGGAAAAATTATTTTTCTGCTGAAACAATCTGAGTTCAGTGATTTGCCGCACTTTTACAGTTAAACTTAAAAAAAAACTAAAGTAGACTCTTCATCGAGTCCCTTTTTCTCCATTTATCATTTTTATCAGAATCGGTTTTGTACCCCTCCCCCCGGTAGGTCAAGGAAATAGAAAAGTCCCTCCGTAACACAGGTGGCATTGCGCAAACTTTCAGGAAGGGCACCCTTTCCCGTGTCCCAACATTAACCCGAACCTTAACCATAACCCGTATTTTAACCCCACTCTCTATCCTGACCTTGCCATCAATCTGAGCCTTAACCCTGATCCTAATTTCTCTGAAATTTAGCGCGAAGCCATGTGTGTTGTAGGGCGGTCCTATTCCCCTGTTCGGCCTTAGCGATCCCTATCCTCTCCTTTCTTTTCCATCGGTTTCTGTCCTTTTCGTTCTCCACTGCTTTCTTTTATATCCGTCCTCTTGTTGCTTGCATCTCAGTTCCATCTCGCAGCATAACAGCAACGAGAGCTAAAACGTCTCTTGTTAAACTCTTCGCTTCTGTTCCACGAGTTGTTAGTTCCCCACAATCGATTTAACACTTTTCTTTTTATCAACGTAAAAACCAGGGCAGAATCTTGTCAAAGTGATACTCCTCTAATCACTGTGGATCTTAAAAGTTATTGTTACAGTTGGTCTTGCTAGTTATTCGCAGCTCACGCGGTAGCCTAGACATGACTCCAGAAGTCTCCTCAAAACCACTTTGAGGTCCTTACTTGGAGGCGCGTTTGCTATCTTGTCCCGTCCAGGCTTTTGAACACTTTCGACAACATTCTTGACTGTCAACCCGTTCCTCAACCCCCACAAGTCCTATTTCCTAATCAACGAAATTGTAAATCTGACATTCAAATCTAGGACATATTTGTCTATATGAGGTGATTTCGTAAGCAATTTTTTTAACCTCTTTCATTCTTTGTGCGTCAAACTTTTGTAGATACAATGGGAGAAAAATATTCTGCTCACCGACCGGCCGGGTTTCCTGTTCTCTTGGTGGAGGTGGGTTCCTCTTTCTCTGCTTATACACTTGTACTGGAACAAGGCAGTTCTTTCACTTCAGTTGCTCTCAACTGCCTTTTTACTTCCACTTAGGATTAATTTGAGTCGTTCTTGGGTTCCTCCACATGCATTGTGCTCTGCCCTGACTACATGTGTCGCTTTTTCGTCCGCCATACCCTCCTTATATTCTCTTTTACCGCCAGAGTAACATGATCGCATCGTTTTTTGGCTTTCTTCAGCAGTTACTGCATCCGGCGCGGCCCCTTGATGCACGTGTGAGCCATGGTTGCGCCGATAAAAATCGATACTGTTTTGGCGCCTCGGCCCTTGCTCTAGCCGTTTTTTCGATTTAGCTGGACACGTGCCACGCCGTTTTCACGCCGTTGTCAGTGCTCCGCCTCTGTATCACTTGCGGAGGCCTACAGAAGTCGCCCCTTAACCAAGTTCGCTAAAATGCACGATCTTGGTGCTTTCGCTTTCATTGTCATTGGACCGGAAATTGCTTATCAGTGGCGTTGGCCCTCGAAAGTCCAATCGGTACAACGGACGGTAGTTAAACTGTGACTCTCCAGCAGATGGTTGCTTGAGGGTGTCTATTAGAGGAACTGTATCCTGTAGAAGCTAGATCTGAAGGTGGGCGCCTGAATCTACCCCTACGACAGACCGGTTTAAGGCCGCTCATGGTGGATAGTCTATGCCATTTCATAGACGTTAGTATCATCGAATAAAGTCCACATTCCAGCTTTCCCCAACTGGGATTGGAACCGAGCTTGTTGAAAGCGATCAGTAATCGAAAGGTGTCTATTCCAGTAGTTCATATCGTACCGTCGTGCCAGAACGGTAGCCACCGTCACTAGCAACGCTGACTCAAACCCCATTGTTAATCTCTTTCTAATTCTGCAGAATCCAACACTCATTTCCTATAATTTTTCGTCAATCCTGTGGGTGCTTGTCCATTTTTGTCTGACGCACGTTTGCGTATTTCGTTTCCAACTGTTAATACGTGGTCCATACTTTCATACTAGTCAGTTATTCTTGATGCTTCTTAATAACATCTACACCGCTTATGTCCTAAAAACTTGCCGCATCCTCCCGATCGGCACGGGTACGCATGCGAGCATTGATAATTTACGATTGACTATCCCCCATTTTGGAATATTGCAGATGGATTAGTAAATATTATTGCCGTACGTTTTCAGTTTAACTTAGACAACAAAATGTCCCCTACTGAATGTAAGTCCAAAAATGAAGCTAATTACTCGCAACATGTTGGTTTAGCGATGGCAGAACTAGTCGTTCATCCGAAAGTTAATAATCCGTCAGTTTGACCGTCATAGTCTGACGATGTCCACCGTGTGCTCCACAGAAGAGGGATGCAGGGACGGTGACTTGTGCGCAAATTAGTTTTAAGTGATAGTAGACTTGCACTGCATCTACCACACCCTATCTTCCCTTACCCGACTGTGCCCGGTGTCAAGTCATTGCCAAGAAGACCGGAGGCGGGGTCGGGCGCAGACAAATCATATTCCATAGAGAGCCATAAATGGCAAAAGTGGGTGTTGCGGAATGAGCCGGCACCTACGCGTGACCATGTTCGGCATTTATTATGGGATCTCATCCCAACTAAGAATAACGCCTGGCATACCCTGATTTGGCCCCCGTGTTGGTCCAGCGCATCTACCACGCGACCCGTTGAGGGGGCACGTTAATAGCCCAGTGATCCCTCACGCGCAATGCTTGCAGTATCAACTCTTCGGGACATGCTTTGAATAAACTTACTACTCTTTAATCACAATATAACTGCTTCTATACGCTGGGGAGACGTTTGGGAGGTTTGAAAGAGTAGAAGGTTGTTAAAATTTTAGAGGCATGCCATCCAGACCTCTTCAGCATGGGTGGACCCCGGGGATGAGCTTTTAAAAATGCACTTAAATGCTGGTCTCTGGTGTGAATACTTATGCAGCGCGCTTGGCGAGGTCGAGTATCGTCCTGACGGGTGAACTTTCATTCTCCGTATATGATTAACTTCGTCCAGTACCTCGACCCATAGTCATTTTTGATCTACTTCGAACTGCACGATGGCTTGCACTTTGAATCTGGATAAAGTTGATCATTCAACTTCACGCTCTGACAGTCGGTATCATTCAGTGGTCATGATTTCTCACCCTGACAACTCATCCCCTGATTGCATGCTACTCTTAGTCCAGTTATATCTCACGGAAAACGTCTGACCTCACTTCGGTCATCTTTATCCATTGCTGGTAAACTTGTTTGAATTCTGTAGTTTGCTTTCTAGCACTCCGAGCTGGGTAACATAATTGCTACTTTTTTGGGTAATTTCGCTCTTGAGACCAACCGATTGCCAGTATTACATTCCTGTACCGATCTACCAATGGACTTCGGAAATCTTGCCTTAATCTGCGCGTGCAGCAACTCGTCTCCTTTTTTTTATTATCAGCGATATCGCCAAGTCCGATATGCTATTAGAGGAACTTAGTGCAGATTAACTTTGGCCAATAGACTGTTCAGTCACTTCCACACCGGTGGCACTGATCGTTGAATGGCTACTATACCCCATGACTTGCATTTGTTCTGTTGCTGCCTTCATCTCTGACAATAAATTCCTGTACGAGTTCGAAAGCTCAGAAGACTTAATAAATGGTTCCAGTGATCGACCGATTTTCTTTTAAAGTGTTCATGCATACACTCGAAACTCTAACATTCGCCACCATTCGTGAAAAATCGGCGCGCGATGCGCTTCGAGGAGCTCTCAGATGGGAGGTATTCTCTACAGGAGAGGCAGCAACATATGATCAGCTACGCTTTCCGCATAAATGTGTCGAATACATACTGACATCGCGTTCCCTAATATATAAGGCCTCTGCTAATGCGGCACCGGGCAGAGATGTTGCGAGGCAATTTATCAAGCAAATGACGCGTTCTGACCACGACCTTTACTGGCGTCTGCAGCAATGCAGGGTTGTAATCGGGCAGAATAGAATTGAGTGCGTTTACATTTTCGGTGATGCCATCGTTGAGGACCTTGGGAAAACAATATCGGCTCTCGTAGACCAAACAAGCCAAGAAGAGAGCAAATTTGGAACAGAAACTGACTAAGTTGTAACCAACAGACACGGGAAGCCCGAACTTGTTCCACAAACTCTGATCTAAACCTCCAACAGAACAGCTACCATATGTAATACGACATGAAGCGTTCCAAAACTACAGGTATTGACCCGGTCAACTTTGTTCCTGGAAGCTGTCCTCGTGAGCACTGAAACAGCCGACGACAAGAAACACTTCACCTGACAGCATGTTACCTTTTTTGCTTGTGGCGCATAGACCACTCAATGCATTTTGCAGAGTTAGTCACAGGCTATAAAGGAACTGAACAGGATCAAAGAAATTATCATTCTGTGAAGATCAGCGAAGATCCGCTGTCGTAACGAACTGAGAAGGTTATAATGAGCAAAACAAGGTTTCTCTTGATGACTAAGAATTGTAAATAAAACAAAAAATGCTTGGACATGAGAGTAGGTACGCACCCCCTATGTCAGGTCGCTTTACACTAAATTCCAGGCTGACACCCATTTCCGTGTCCTAAACCTGACTCCAACTCCCTTGAAATTTAGCGCAAGGCCACCTGAAATAAGGATGGGGGGAGGGGGGAGGGGTAGAGAGTTTACCTATTCCCGCGTTTGGCCCACAAAACTCACAGGTCAAAGCAGTAACAAATAGGTTTACTAAACTGCCTAAAGAATTCCGGTGCAAAAATGCGATCACGGGGAACTAATAAGGCCAAATGCAGCCAACAGACTACACCGGTAAAAAAATTCACAAACAAAATGTTCAAATGTGGCTAACCGTTGCCTTAAAAGGCAGCCCTACCTATAATAAGGCCAAGTTCCTCCAAGACACTTTGATTACCTGAGTCTGATCAGCCTCTCGCTTCCTCGTTAACCTCCAAGGTACACGGATTCCATCAGACGGAATCGTGGCCTCTATCGACGTGACTTCGTTATTCGCATCGAACCCACCGAATTCGGTGCAAGAAGCCTTGCGCAGGAGACTTGAAGAGGCATATAAAGACACTCCGAGCCGACTCAAATGTGAACACCTCATGAGTCTGTTCGAATTTTGTTGCAAATCTTACTTCGTTTTAGCTAGAGAAACCTGTCAGAACTCCAACCCCCCCCCCCCAGTCCCCGGTTAAGTAGCAAAAATGGTCCTACAGGAGTTATAAAAAACTTTTGTTATCGTAGCGAAACATATACTGCAGAATTTCCATAACTTGCTCAACGCAACCTTTTCAAGTATACAATTCTCGAGTAAATAGAAAAATGGGCAGCAGATGCCCTTTCCTTATGTACTCGTCAGGTTAAATCCCAACAGCGAAATGGAGACAACGGTTTTCAGGAAAACAACGAACACCCTGTATTTTCTTAGTTTTCGCAGCAACCTTCCGGTGGCCCGAAAACGAAGCCGTCTGACAACGTTCTTCAAACAGATTCAGACCCACTTCAGCAACCCGGAGGAAAAGTATGCCAGGCTCGATATCTCCATGACCAATTTATGTTGAATGGCTCTCCAAGGGCCTTTATAATCCTATGCCTATATGTTTGTCCTCTGTGGACCCGAACCCAATCACCACCTAGATAGACGACCGAGCATACTACTGTTAAACTAGGTCGTTGAATTGCACATCTGCCCAAAGCTACTAGGCGCAGCTGGGTCATGAAAACCAAAGATCGACTACATTTCAAAGAGCAGTCAAGGATAGTATATCGCATCCCAAGCCTAAACCGTTCTTGTAACTACACAGGCCAGACTGAACGCAGGCTCTAATCGCGCCTACTCGAATATAAACTGGCCATTTGATGGGTCGATGAATTATCGCAAATGACTGCCCACACCTATGCGAATCACGAGTTTAACTTCACAGCCATCAAGATACTCGCCCACGCCGGAAGCAAAACAAGCTGAGAATTGATTGAGGCCTGGGCCTCGGATAAGGACTCAACCAAGCGATGTGTTGATCCGGCGCCGGTATACGGAGCCATGCGCAGTCACCTCCAGATTCGCGGCATTATTCGGTGATTAGCTAGGAGCCCCAGTAACTGTCACTTGTTCTGGTGCTGCCTTCGTTATGGACTATGGACTCCTGTACGAGTTCGAAACCTCGAAAGAATAAAGAAATTGTGCCGATCATGCCTCAAACCTTGGCGGAGAAGACCCAAGAGTGAACCTGGTTGCGTCCACCTGATCTCTGAGGTGTGCGTTCTATCCGCTTCTCTCCATAAGGCCCGTGCTCAGCCTTGTAATCAAACCGAAGGTGTGACCGCCACTCTCACGTGACTGTTTATCCGCTTGCCCCGGTCTCTAGTATGTTATTATATGTTCATCTGCGCATGAATAGAATCAAGGTGGTGGGTTGTCGTCCTCCCCCCCCCCATTTGATTCGAGCCGGTTGTAGTGGCAAGGCTGAGAAGGTCGAATGGACGTTTCAATGACCTCAGTGGCCGACCGGGTATCCCTCCCTCCACCCCAACCTGCTACGGCGAGTTTGCTGGTTCTGTGCTCCGACTAACTAGGAACTGCGTAAAATCGGTTATTAATGCCCCTAAAAGTCTGTTGGTCCTTGCGTAGTTCTTGCGCTCGCGGGATTATCGTTTTAGTGTTTGAGAGTGGTGCCAACAACGTGGGCTGCAAGACCGCAGTTACGAGGTGAAACTGAAACCTACAAACAGAATACATCGAAGAACGCCGCCGCGATCGCAGCGGACAGATTGGGAGTCTCGGAGCGCGATGGCGAAGGATTCAAAGTGCTCCCTTTGGTTATCCTTGTTTTGTCAGAAGTAATTTTTACTTACTTGATCCTGCTTCCAATGAAACATCTGCTTTTCATTATTCTCGCAGTGTCTTTTGGGACTTGTATTGCGCGGCGCCTGAACGTCGGGAGGTCTGGAAGCATTCCAACGAAGCCCGGGCTTTCTATGATTATGTAAGTACAGTCAAATTTAAAATTGAACGTCCCATGAGCTGCTTTCTTGTCCGTGGTGCCACGTAAAGTGGTCCGTTTGGAGCTCAACTTTACCGAGGTCTCCCTGCATCGAATTTGGTTTCTTTTTTATTTACAATCTGTCAGTTCGGTTGCGCAAGCGACGACGTCCACGGCATACCCCATGGGGCGGGCACACAGCACCGGCGGCCTGCGTGTGAGATAGACTTGTAAAGCATCTAACGCACCGCCTCATGCAGAGGAGGGGGGTATTTCAATTTTCAAAAAGCTGGCCGTCTGCGTCTTCAGCTGTTTTGAAGTGTTATGTTTTTTTCTAAAGTGATCTCTATATTTGTTTGTCTCTTGGATAGAACTGATGCTAATCAAACCTGAAAACTGACAGTTGCATGAAGGAATTCGACTATACAAGCCAGTATGCGAACCCCTCAGGACTTCTAATCAGGCAATTTTTTTAAAGACTGAGAAACATCAGCCCTGAAGGTGATATACTAGTCTGCCAAATGTGTTTACAATGAACTAGAGAACGTACATACTACTTTTGATATTTTTTTCCCTGAGTGTGGTTGCCATAGCATCTAACGCACCTTCTCCTGCAGAGGAGGAGGGCATTTCGATTTTCAAAAGGCTGGCCGTCTGCGTCTTCAGCGATATCTAAAGAAAACAAGCCTGAAGCCCCAGACTACGTAAAATGCTAGGGCTTTTGCCGGCCTCCTCAGTCCGTGGTGTGGCTGGCTGACGATGACCAATAAGTCAGAATTGACTCTGCAAGCCAGTCTTCCTCAGTAGTGGGGAAGCCATAGGATCTCACGTCGTCTGGGGCATCAGGGTTGTTTTCTTTAGACATCGCCACTGCTCACAACTGTGCTAGAAGACTCCATCAACCAAAATTCATTTTATCTTGGTTTTCTAAACTAAACATATGAAACCAAGACCAGCCTTCGCTGTGGCGTGCTTACGACAGCCAGTTCTGTCGAAACAGGGTAACTTTTGTCATTTAGACTTTGACCGGTTAAAAAACCATCAACCACTATATCAAATCGTGCATTCAAAACATTGTACCTCACACGTTAATTTTTATTGATTACATTGTCCAGAGAGTCATTTTGAGTCCTTGTATCTCGCTTGGTGGCATCGCCGGCTTACGATTCCACCTCACATGTCGCTGTCTGGTTGCGTTCAAAATCATTTCGCTAGTTTTCGTCTCCGTTGGGAGACAGTGTTGGCTAACAATTGCGTTCCGTTCTGTCCCCATCAGTCCTCATAGTCGGCTCACGGACGCAGCATTGCGTTTTGCACTTACTGTTGAAGCGGACGACAGAAGCCGATGGATTTTGTGGTCTACAACTGCATATGTATACATATATATGTTAACTGGAAGACATTACCGACAAAGGTAAGGGAGACTGGAATTATCATTTCTGGATTATCAGCCATCATCAGCCAGCCATATCCAAGTTCAGGTGTTGCAGCACCTGAGACTTGAACCCGCAACGTTTGCATTTTTCGTCACGGTTTTCGCCACGTGCTTTTAAGCTACCGCAGCCTCCTAAACGCTCTTCTTGGGGCTCTTATCGTATTTGTTGATTGTTTGACTTATTTATGCTGGTCACCTTCCTCATCCTCCTCACCCAGTCACCCTCTGTTCATGAAGAGGTTTTGAGAAACTAATGTATGGGATAGTTGAGCTATTTTAGTTATTAGTTATTATACTTATTTTTAACACTTATTGGAGCGCCCGTTCAGACCTAATGTGGCTGCGTTTATTTGCACCCCGCACTCGGCCTTATATTCCCACAAAATGATGAAAGCTAAGTAGGTAAGCCGCAGGATAGTACTTCAAAGTACCTTTGTGTTATGTCTGGTCAAACACCAACCCTCCTATTAATTTTCTCTGAACTCTGGACCTTCTTCGTGATTGTGAATCTGCTTGTTTGCGTGATGTTGTCTTCTATCTACATCACACGAGCTGCATGGTTTATTTATTTTAATTGCACGAAGACCAACACTCAACTTCTGTTCCTCTAGATGCCGAAGACCATAAAGGCCAGGCACATAATCAGTTCACAACTGCTGGTGTTCTTTGGTGTGTTTGGGTGCATATTTAGTTGCGCACGTGCGTGTGTCTGTTTGTGTTCTGTACACAATGCTGAACATATGTCATTCTTAGGCGAATGCAGCTTAGTCTGGAACAATTAATTCGCTCACAGAGCCTCAGGGTGTGTTCCCCTACTACTACTATTACTACTACTAATACTACTGCTAATACTTCTACTGACACTACTACTACTTCTACTACTACTTCTTTTTCTACTACTACTTCTACTACTACTAATACTACTTATATTACTACTGCTTCTACTACTACCCTGCTACTCTCTCTGCTTATACCCTGCTGCTACTGACTGCTATTTCTTCTACTGCTACTACTACTACTTCCATGCTACTAATGCTTATGCTAATACTACTACTATACTACTTTAATACTATGACTACTGGCTTCAACTTCTACTAATTCTATTACTTATGCTACTACTAGTTCTGCTACTGCTGCTGCTACTACTTCTTCTTCTGCTACTGATTGCTACTTCTACTGCTAGTTCTGCTAATACTACTGCTTATACGCTACGTCTAATCATGCTACTGCTGCTACTGCTACTGCTATGCTTGCTGCTGCTGCTAATGCTACTATAATGCTATGACTACTACTTCTGACTCTATACTAATCATACTTCTACTGCTTCTGTACTTATCATGCTACTGTTCCTACTTCTACCACTACTACTACTACTACTTATACTACTACTGATACTACTACTATTTCTTCTACTACTACTACTACTACTTCCACTACTAATACTTATGCTAATACTACTACTTATACTACTTCTAATACTATGACTACTGCTTCAACTTCTACTAATTCTATTACTTATACTACTACTAATTCTACTACTACTGCTACTACTACTTCTTCTTCTACTACTATTACTTCTACTTCTACTACTAATTCTGCTAATACTACTACTTATGCTACTACTACTAATCATACTACTGCTACTACTACTACTACTTATGCTTCTACTACTACTACTACTACTAATACTATGACTACTACTTCAACTTCTACTACTTATACTAATCATACTTCTTCTACTAATGTTACTTATCATACTACTGCTACTACTACTTCTACCACTACTACTACTTATGCTACTACTACTAATACTACTACTTATAGTACTACTTCAACTTTACTACTAATCACTACTGCTGCTACTACTACTTCCTTTTCTTATTTTTTTTCATTGCGGTTACAATTAAGGCACACCGAAGAAGGCAAGGTAGCTTGGGACAGTATCTGTTTCAGAATCTTTCATGCCCTCTCCAGCTAGCCACGCTTTCACTAATACTTGAGACCCGAAAGTTTTGTGTTTACCAGGTAACCGTGAGAGCTAATCTCTCTGCTAAATTGGCTGTTTGCCCTAGTCTTAATTTTACAAAGTGGTCATCCCATTGTCTCCACTTGGTGCAGCGTCTAAACGCTTCGAATCGCGCGTTGCAGCATACGAGGGTTTCTGGTACGTCTCATCGCCTGATCGGGGTGTGTGTACAGGTTGCACCCTAAACGGGCCACGTGGTAGATGCGTTGGACCAACATGGGGGCCACATCAAGGCACGGCATGCGTTATTCGGGTTGCGCTCCGCCAACAAATGCCGAACATGGGAGGTGTGCTGGCACGCCTAGGGCGGTTAGGAATTAGGGGACCCGGCCGCGCCACCCATCTGCGTTCTCTCCCGCCTCCGGTCTTCTTGACTCTGTCTTGACACCGGCCTCAGGTGGGGGAGGAGGAGAGAGTGCGGTAGCTGCAGCGCAAGGCTACTATCACTTAAAACTAATTCACGCGCAAGTCACCGTCCCTGCTCCACCCTTCCGTGGAGCATACGGTGGACATCGTCGGAATCGACGGTCGAACTATTGCGTGTGTACAGGGGAGCCAAACAGAGACAGCTACGTCTATCGATGTTCAAATGCAACTCAACAGAAGCTCTCTGACCAACCAAACATGAGACGTTTGCTCTATCTCTTTTTTATGGTTGATGATCGCAACATCTATATGTGAGGGCAAAAATTGGCTGCGTATCTTTTTGAAAGAGTAACTTATTATCAGAGTACTTTGCAAGAGCATGAACCTTACAAACAAGCGCAAGGCTTCAACAATTACTGTTTCAGGAGGCGTGACTGTTAAAAATTTGTTAAATATCCAATAATTTTGGTGATCAGGGTAAGGCTGACTGACAACGGCTAATAAGCCAGAAATGGCCACCCTAATCTCCCTTGTCTTGATTTCGTCCACTTCTACGTATACTACTAGTCGCTGTGCGACCATATGCGCGGCTCTGGATCGAGCCATAAGACCCAAAACAAGATGAACATGTCCCGTAACCCGATCGATTAAGGCACTTCCAGCAAGGAAATTTGTCTTGCAGATAGTTGGCGTCCTTGTTCATTCAATAGGCATTTTTCTTATTGCAGCCTCAATCTTTGCCATCGCCTTACTTGAAACACACCTGACGATGACCGCTAAACACTATTGAGACGCAATGGTGAAGTAGGCTAGTGGGATTTTTTAACCAAACGAACTTGCTTTGCATTTTCTTCGTTAACTTGTATGATATAGAAATATACATCGAAGGAATTCTGTGCTCTGTGATTAGTTACTTTGTTTCCGAAAATTCTATTTAATTCGAGTGAACGCTGCTGAAGAGTTACCGGATTTTTCGAACCCATTCTTTCCCTTTTGTTCCTTTCTCCTCGAAATACTCTGAATTTTTCTAGTGCTGCGCGGTCAAGATTCGGCCATCGGGATCGCATGGGCAGATAGTGAAGCAGGCGATGACGACGGTGATTGCAGAGGCCTAAATAGTGACTATCATTTCTCAACACCTGAGGGCGATCCCCTCTCTTTCCCACGCGCCGAGTTCGCGAATCTACTTCCGTGTTGCAACCCCAGCAATCCGCATGTGTATATTGCTTGCCCGTATACTGTGATATAGCTACCGGGCTTCGTTACCGTCACACAGGGGATTATTCATAACTAGTGATAAGAACCACTGGTGCTGTCTTCTGCGTTAACTTGAATCGGGCCAGGAAAACGTGTACAGCATCATTCTCTCGCCCCCTTGTCTCGTTTTGATCCACTTAGAGCACACAGTTAGGAGATGAGACGGGCAGATGGGCCTCTGTCCACGCGCATGGTATTTCGAATGTTATCATCCTCAGCACACCTGGTAGGATGCGATCTGGGTGGCAAGTGCTTGTATTGACATTCCTGTGGCTGCGAAATCTGTGGTCTTTGACCGGTGTTTGCACTGAAAATCTAAGTGAAGAGTTATCCGTCTGTTCTCGTGGAAGTACAAACTCGAGCGAACCCTGACCCAACGGGAATTGATGAACCTTCGGTTCGATTGTGCTGCTTACCCTTAACATAGATCTCACATGTGAGCAAAATTAAAAGTGTCTGTGTACATGTTTGCTTCCAATCCGTTGTCCAAACCAAGTGCCACTGTTGCTCTCGATAAGATTGGAGGCCATATTGGCTTATAGTCTACGTTCGTCCCACCGCAGTCGGGCATGCCTATGATCTGAGTTGGACGTAATTTTTTGCCATCTTATCCGGTGTGCCGAACCTCACACTGGCTTGTCAGCTTGACTCGGAAAAGCTACTGGGACGCGACAGAGAGAAAAGCGAGTGAGGACAATGCGGAGCCTAATCTTGTCTCTATAAAACAACCACACGCTCTCCTAAACTGCTACTACACGCTAATATGTATGACTTGGTGATTAATAACTAACGGGCTGTCTCGATCCCACTTAAGTCCAGGGGTTAGGCTGCAATGGCTCAGTTTTAAATTGCCGTTATGGCGTGCTCGCTTACGTAAGGCCCGATAATCCCATCGATGAAACCTGCTACGTGTGGATTTTGGGACCAGCTCGTGTATAATACGCGGAGACCGCTGGGTTTACTACTGCGCACACATCCATCCTCGGTGGTTTTTACTTCGAATTATTGACGGAATATAGTTGATGAGTGAAAAGTTAATGAGGTAGTTGGAGGCACAGGCCTGTCTCACTGTAAACAAATTTGCGCGCAAAACATCGTCGCGTCCTCTTGAGGACGCGGTGTATGTCCTCATCACCTGCTACCATAGGAATTAGTAGTACTTTGATCGCCATGCTCCATGAGGATTATTATGACCTGCACCGCACACCGGCTTTCTTACACCAACCAAAATAAATAAGAATCCAGGTTTCGCTTGAGGTTTGACGCCATAGGGCGTCCCATTTTGCCGTCCAGCCACACAGTGCTTCATTCTTTTTGCCCTGAAATGCTACTACTACTAATAATCATCGTCATCATCATTCGGTGCTAATTGTTACGATCCTGAATTAGGTTGCATTAAGATATACTGCACAGCGTTGGTCTAAACAAAGGTTTTCTCGAGGTAAGACTAGGCAATGGCGGCTGGTGACGAGTGTGCGCGGTCCCTAATAAATAACTTTTTTTCCTGTCTTATTTCTGTCATATGCGTTCTGTGGAGTGCGGAGTGGCCGACTGATGGACTGAGGGTCAGACTGCAACGGCGCCTTCCCTATTCGGCCTTTATGGCACTCCCACTCAGTTTGAATCCGAGCCACCCCTTCCCAGTGCTGTAGTGTTCTTTTTGTGTTGGACAATAGTGCGCGGACAGGCGCCCTCTCCCATCTCCGGTCTTCTTGACTCTGTCTTGACACTGGGCCCAGATGGGCTAGTGGAACAGAGAGTGAAGTAGATGCAGTACGCGTCTACTCTTATTATAATCCAGCACAAGTCACCGTCCCTGCACCAGTCTGTTGTGGGGCATATAGCGGACATCTTCGAAATTGACGGCCGAACGGTTATCCTGTGGAGTGCGAGTAACAGGTCGCGTTACCCTCACCGGGTTTGTGTAACCCACTCGAATCTCCTTCAGAGCCGTGGTCGCTGTAATTCTTGCGGATTTTTGTCGTTTCAGATTAGATTTTGAATCGGGTGATACTAAAGCGGAATGACCAATTTCGGGTAGGTCGATGTTTGAAGCCGCCGATACTCTACCGGAGTTGCATATCCTTCCGAGGCACCCAGTGAATTAGTTCGTCCCTCGCAAGCGACGAGGACGGTCACTGTCCGCAAGAAGACGCAGTGATGGTTTACACGTGAATTGTTTACAGTGAGGCAGGCCTGTGCCTCATCTTCCTCATTAACTTTTCAAGCATCTGCCATGTTACGACGACACGACAAAGTTCAACCTACCGAAGGTGGGCGTGGGCGCAGTAACCAATAGAGGTAGACAGCCGGTGTATGCGTACCACGCATGACCTGGTTCCGAAGTCCACGTGTACCGGGCATCACTGAGGAGGTCTGGGGGCTCACGTACATGAGAATGCCATAACTGCACCAATGCAGTCTGGCCATCAGGGTGGCGTGAAACCGAGATAGCCCGTCGTAATGGGGTTTAAGACAGTGTTTGTTTGTCTGATAGTGAAAAGACTAAGCGCCGGATTGTCCTGGCTCGTTCCTCTCTGTCGCGTCCCAGTGACCCGCCTAGCTCAAGCTGACTAGGGGATGAGAGTGGGCTCGGTTACTGACGTGGCTTAAAATCGGCTGCCTCTCACGGATCCGAATCTCCCTGAAGTGAACGTCGTTGTAAAGGGGATATGCTGACAGAGCAATTGAGGCCCAACCCTCCTTCTGAGAGAGAAAGTATTTATCCCGTACACTGGTAATCTTTAAATTCATGACTTCTACCGTAACGTGATATTTCAAACGCACACAAATTTCTTCTAACACAGATTTTGCTGGATTATTGTGACGCAAGATGCCTCCGTACCGGCCTCAGTCTTTTCCTTCTAGGATGGCCAGCCGGTTGGGCACATCGGCTGACGTGGCCTTGCTTGCTGCTCGTGGCACTCTACACTGAACCAAACACACAGAAACGACCGTTTGACCGTCGTAGTCCGACGATGTCCACCGTATGCTTCACGCCATGGTTGTTCAGGGACTGTGATTTGCGTGTGGATTATTTTTAAGTGATAGTAGCCTTGCGCTGCAGCTACCGCACTCTCTCCTCCCCACTTGAGCCCGGTGTCATGACAGAGTCAAGAAGACCGGAGATGGGAGAGGACACAGGTGGCTGGCGCGGCCGGAGCCGCCTCTGGACGTGCAACCACACCCCCCATGTTCGGCATTTGTCATGGGAGTGCAACCCTAATAACGCCTGCTGTGCCCTGATAAGGCCGCCGTGTTGATCCAACGCATATACCACGTGACCCGTTTAGGGGGCACACACACACGACAGTTTGACCGTCGTAGTCCGACGATGTCCACCGTATGCTCCACGGAAGGATGGTGCAGGGACTGTGATTTGCGCGTGATTTAGTTTAAGGTGATGTTTGACTTGCGCCGCATCTACCGCACTCTCTCCTCCTCCCCCACCTGAGCCTGGTGTCATGACAGAGTCAAGGAGACCGGAGATGGAGGAGGGCGCAGGCGGCTGGCACGGCTGGAGCCGCCCCTGGGCGTACCACCACACCTGGCTCGGATTTCACGGAGTGGGAGTGCCATAAAATTCACATTGTGAAGGAGCCATTGCAGCCTGATTCTCGGTCCACCAGACAGCCACTCCACACTACACACATTTGGCTGACCACGTTGTCCGAGTTTTACCGTCAGTTGGCAACCTTCCAAGTCACGGCTTTTAGCACACCGTGATAGTTTCAAGCGCGTCAGCTTGTTTGTAGTGAGTAAAATGCGCTGAGCTGTCGACCTTACTCTCTCCCCCAGCCCCACAATCAGACCACCGTCTGAGCCGGTCAGTTGTCTGATGTGGGGGTGGGCGCATTGGCTGACAGGTCGACGTACCTACCTTCGCGCGCCACAGCACGACCTGGCCCCCGTAACGCACACACCAGGATTCTCTAAATTAGGGGATACGGAGGAGCCATCGCCGTCTGACTCCCGTCCACTGGTCAGCCACTCAACGTAAACAGCCCATACATTTGGCCGACGGTGTGAATTGGTGTAAGAGTTGGATTGGCAACTTTTCAAGCCACGATTTCTAGGAAATCGTGATGTTCACAGGTACAAGATGATGGTGAAGGTGTTGTCTATATATTGGTGTAGGTAGTGTGCGTTGATATGGTTTAGCCTCCGGTGGTTTACCGCAGGTTATCGTGGAGGCGCACACACCCGCACACCCTCTGCTAGCATAGACTGGGTAAGTTTGGGCCCGCAAGTGGTTGCATGCGACTTACCAGGGGGTTTGTTTACTTCGGGCCGCCAATGGACTGAGGTACGCCTCGTACTGTACGAGTAAGTAGCTGATCTTTCGCAAGGTGACGAGGCACTGATAAACTACGTTTCGATAATGTGCTCAGTCACCGTCTGTTAGATGCCGTCTTGGTACCATCACCCGCGCCGTGTGCTTGTGTACGTTTTTGTTTCCATTTTGTAGGTGGCAGTTGGCCTAATGCACACAAAACAAGTTCGAAACGACGCTGTGCAAATCTGCTTGCGCCTTTGTGGCTACCCGCTCTGGTATACTTTTAGCTTCTTTATACAACACTGATTATATACGCGGCCAGAATAGCTTATGGAAGGGCAGACACAGACGGCCATTTCCCAGTGACCAACCCTTCACTAGGGGTTAACCTGCTCCGGCCGAAGTTTGAGATCACGAGTGGACACTGTCCCCATTTGTTGATGAACGCTCACCGATCGCTAACGGAACTCACTCGACCCTCTCTGCCTTAGAACTCTTCTCCAGCCTCACCAGCCACCGCACAGTGGCAAGTAGTAATAGAGGCCGATTAACAATACCGAAAAAGACAGAGAGACTAGAATGGTCATTGCTGGTTCATTAGCATACCCAACCCCAGGTGTTGCCCCACCCGAGGCTCAAACCCGCGACCTGTTGATTAGAAGTTCAACGCTCTAACCATTTAGGCACCACTTGGGTTTGTTTTATGACTGGCTGATTAAGTCTAATAAGCCAGAAATGGCCATTCCAGTCACCCGTGTCTTTGTTGGCATTGTTAATCTGCCTATTCATAGCAAACACCGCACACAAACTTAAGGGTGTAGTGACACGCCTATGCACAGTCTCACGTCGTGGCAGCCACGTACGCAACTGGAATGGCATTATTAATCGGCCTCTACTACTGCTACTGGCCGCTGTGTGGCTTTTGGCGCGGCTCGAGACTGAGCCCCAAGGCAGAGTGGGACGATCGAGTTCCGTTAAAAATCGGTGAGCGTCCATAAACGAATGATGGGGATTTTCGTCGCATCTAAATCATTTGAATCCTGACTTCATGGTCATTGGGGCATTTCACAGATGCCTATTAAGCCTGCCTTTGAAACCTTACATCTGACCTTTCATCTGCGGCGCAACGCTAGCGGAATTCGAAAGTTATTTTGAAAGAGGCAGAAGACAGTAAGGAACAGATGACGGGAAACGGATATATTAATTTTGAAAAAAATGACGAAAACAGAAAAGATTTTTTCTAATTAGCTTTGGACGCTATCTTGGATTGCGTAGCATGTGAAAGTAGGAGTACGTTCCATTTTCCGTCCTAACTTTGTCCTATGTACCCCATTCTTCTTATTTTAATCAAACACTGAGCACTTTGACAAGTGTTTACCAAGAACGACAAGGACAAGACTGTAATATCAACATTAATCGGGAATATTTACTTTTAACCCTAATAGTGGCCCGCAGTGATCCATCCTGTGTGGTCTGTAGACCCTCAGCTCATTTGCTTGTCCTGCAACTAGAACGGATCGGAACGCGTCACTGTCATGTGATGGTCAGATGTGATGTGATCAGATCCTAATTGGAAGGCCAGGGTTACCGTTGACCGAGGAAAGTTAAAAATTAAAATAATAGGGTGGCCGCCTAACCTGAATATACCAATTAACAATTTTAATTTCGAATGACCTGACCTAAAACGTATGCACTGCAAGTCTGTTCGTCACAATACATTGAAGCTGATAATACGGTCATATAATCATCCAACTAAAGCTGATTTTCCTTCGGCCAGGATTGTAAATCTGCCCTAATAAGATCGTTTTATAGAATACTACATTTTTAAAATTAGCGCCCATATTTCAATTAAAATTCTTGTCTAGTAAATTTTAGTTATATGCTCGTTAAGGAAAACAAGCATAATAGCTGGGGAAGTATAACAGCTCAAAAATGTTCCAGCGCAAAAGCGTTTAGCATATTTTTAGGACAGTGGCGACTCCCAAATTAATCGACCTCCTGCTGCCAAACGATTTAGTATGACATCCTCACCCTCAGTTCACAGACGCATGGAGTTGGTCAGTCAGTAGACAACCTCACGAGCCACGACTTTTATACGTCAAATTTTTTTCAAAAAATCAATCAGTGAAATGCGTAGGTGTATGATCATTCTCTCTCTCTCTCTCGCTCTCTCTCTCTCTCTCGAAAAGCCGTGAAACAAGTGTCCAAGGTTGCCATGGCCAGAATGCAGATCTCACCTAAAAAACGAGCGGAACTGCTGACTTAGTTGCAGGCCCTTCGGCGAGTTCACGAGCGTCGGATACGGGAACAACCTTGAATAACCGCAACATGTGCAATAGACCCTTACGCCTGTCCAATAAGTGGTCGTAAAGCAGCAGAAAACGGCGCCATCTGAGTGCGGAGAGTTGAGACTTGGCACACCGAATACTGAAAAAAAAACTACCACCGAGCCCGATGACGGTATTTTAGCGCGAAGACCATGAGCCGCAATTAAGTAGGTTGTATTATCACCGCTGCCCTGTGGTTTTATTACAACGGTCGGGGCACCCGAGGAGACCTAGTATAAGCATTTCGGCCGGCTGTCCACGACAGGCGTCCGAACATGCTATTGCGAGTTAAACAACAGCGACTGCAGAAATCAACACGCTCCAATCTTCAGTCGTGGTTAGCGCGAACAGCAAATAAACTGAGCCACTCGGTAATGGATGGCGAAATGCACGAATATCACACGAACTTGAAGTTTGACAACGACCAGTTTTCATTATCACAGAGGCGAATGTACACCGTCCGAAAAATCAAGCTCTACGTGGGGAATTTCGATTTGTCCACCGTCATACAGGATATACTTACTTTGGTTAATGCGATATGATGACCGTCGTCTCGGGAAGGGTAGATCAGCAATGGCGCCGCAAACACTAACATAATCAGAAGCAAGGTAAGACCTGCACACGATAGTTCGACCGTCGATTTCGACGAGGTCTATCGTACGCTCCACAGCAGGGTGGTGCAGGTACGGTGACTTGCGCGTGGATTAGTCTTAAGTGATTGTAGCCTTGCGCTGCATCTACCGCACTATCTCCTCCTCCCCCACCTGAGCCCGTTGTCATGACAGAATCAAGAAGACCGCAGCGGGCGCAGGTGGCTGGCGCGGCCGGAGCCGCCCCTGGGTGTGCCACCGCACCTGGCTCGGATCATACGGAGTAGGAGTGCCATAATAACCACATTAAGAAGGAGCCATTGCAACCTGACTCTCAGTCAGCCACTCCACTCAAAACCACACACTGGGCTTACCCCGTAGTCCGAGTTATCCTGTCAGTTAGCAACCTTCCAAGCCACGGCTTTTAGCGGCCCGGGATAGTTTCAAATGCGCCAGGTTGTTTATAGTGAGGAAAATGCGCTGAGCTGTCGACCTCACTCTCCCCCCTCCCCACCCCCCACAGTCAGACCACCGTCCGAACCGGTCAGTTGTCTGATGTGGGAGTGGGCGCATATATATGTATAGTGCCTGGCATGCACGGATATCGACCACCGAAGATTGCGGTCACTTGCGTCGAAGAGCGGCCGAATCGGGGTGTGGAATGCGTTCTCGGGGCTGCGTACTCATAACGAATGCCACACGCATGGGTGGGTGGTGGTGGAACGCTTAGGCGTAGGCTAAGGCCGCGCCAGCCTCCTTGGCCCAATCCCGCATCCGGTCTGCTTAACTCTTCATTACCCCTTATCGAAGTGTGTGAGGAACACTAGAGTCTGATAGAATGTTGCGAAATTCTAATATCACCATAACGTTATTCACACGTAATTCACCGTCCCTGCACCTACCACACATTTGGGGCACACAACAGTTCGATCGTCGTTTACGACGAATGTCCCATCCATTTTATCTGCGGTTAGAACCACAAACATCAGAGGGGCGTGCTGGCCAGTGTTATCACTTTGTTCCTGTATGGAGTATCGCATAGTTTTTGATGTTGGGGTGTGCTCTTAAGGTTTATCTGGGAGGCGGTATCGATTGTGTGAAATTTAATACTTTATTAAATCCAAACGATGCGTGCCCAAATCATGCCAACCTGTTGTGGATGCTCCTTGACGGAGTGTCCACGCCATGGTTGTTGTCAAATCAAAGGCCCATTCGATTCTTGATTTAACGTGGACATTGTGCATCCACAGAAAGGGGTTCACCGCAGTAGGCCGTGTTAACCAGTATTTCAGTCTTTCGGTTTCTCAGTGCGTCTCCTTTTCCCTCCTTTATCTCCTTGGCATCTAAGATTTCGGTTCCAATCTCATTTTAGTCTACCACGTCTGATCTCGAGGGGTCTTAGTGAAGTTTTTAAATTATCCTTATGACGTTGTTTCTGCGCTTGTCGGGGCGAATCTCTTGGAACATAGTCATTGAAGGACAGGCTTAGGAGAATTTTCTTTGTCATTTGCATTTAATGGGATCTGTTTCGTCGTGGAAACTATGTTGTGCATGTGCATCGATTTCAGGGTGTGGGGTCTATAAATCCATTTCGGTATCTGTACTGCAAGCTTGTAACTCGTCCTTAAATTTCCAAAATCACAGTACTTACTCTCCCATACACGCACACACACTCATCTCTTGGCAACAGACTTATCCGTTGGTTGCCCCATGTTTAACAATGTTACCTGCTGAAAGGAACTTTCTAAAAATCTGTTAGTTCTGGTTTAGTGGCACGTAGTTTGATTTGTGTAAAAAATAACCTTCTGTAGTAGGGCCTCCATAGAGGCCATGGGCAAATATTTTTACCACAAAATTGCTTTCTCTAATGGATGTTAACATCCGCGTGTGAAAATATTGGCTTGGCGTTAATAAAACCGGTTGTAATTTTCGTCACGCGATAATCGACCTGAAACTCCTGGTTATCCAGTGTGCTTACTTGACTCGACTCAGTGTCACCCTCGAACCAGTGTAGGATTTAAATAGAGTGAACCGATTCGGTATAAGTTCTAATCAATATACTCAGTTGATGCCTGGTAGGATACCATGGTTCTCGGGAATCACGATTAGGCTATGATGGTTCTATAACTACTTTTACCTATTAATGAAATCCATAGGTCGAACGATTACCATTTGCCTGCTGCGTTGACGGAGCAATTGCTTGCTTGCTCAATGAACTCGAGTCTCTTTCCATTCGTCCTGACCTAGCCTTGTAATTGAAACCTGAAGGGGCTAGCCCAACTGTGCGAATGTTTCCTTCGCTATCAACTACTTCTTAAACCATTCATAATTCTTCCCGAAATAGTGGTATTGCTCCTTCGGCTCGACAGACGCTCAGGTGATTCTGAAACCTGAATAAAAGGTCTTTGGTCGACTAGGAGATGGAGCCAAGGTTACGATTGTGAACCATCGGTGGCTTCTATTATCGTTTTTGTTGTTAGCATGTTCCCGATTGTCTTTGAGATAGTATTCAATGCCCTCACAGCCTGTCATTCCATTGTATCACGTGTACGATCGTTGACTTTAAAGCGTTTGTACTCTTTACTAACGGCTTTTGGGCAAACTGAACCAAAAGAAGTAATGACGAGGACAACGGAGACGGGAATGCTATTTTCTGACTTGTTTCCCTATTGACCAGCCGATGACCGCCAATAAGCCAGGAATAAGCTTTCCAGTATCCCTTTCCCTCGTCCGTACTCCTTTCAGTATGTATTCATGGTTATGTGACTGATTTTGTTGACTCTATATTGAGCCTCAGGGCACAACGGAACGAGCATACCCTATAACTCGAATGGTGAACGAAATTTCAACAACATTTTGAGCTGCTTGCCTATGTGTGTTTATTTCGTTGGCTAGTGTTGGGTCTTCTTGAATGTGCGTGAGGAGCGGTGACCGGGCCGATTGGGACCAGTCAGCAAAAAGCAAATTATCGGGGTGCCAGAGCTGTGCCTTCTTTCCCACCCCTCTCATGCAGCCATCGCTGTACCATTCACGTAAACTTTAGTCACTCTCAGCTTGCCCCGTTATCAGAATTTTGCCGGTCTGCTCAATTGACCTCATGTGGTGCCGTGCGAGTTATGTAGGTCTATCCAGTACACTTAACTGAGGTTCTGACCAATGAACTGTGTCTTTGTCTGTTGGCTCTCCTCTCTTTCTTGTCTCTGAGTTATGACTCGAGACAATCACTGACCTAGTTACGCGGCTTGTTGGGCTAAATTCGCGTTCCTATCTGCTTTTTTTCTTTTTCGACATTTAACTTGAATATGAAACTGACCCTTTTAGCCGGTTATCGGCTTAACCGGAGCCCGTTGTACTTTCATTAGCGCTTAGGCTGTCTTTCTAACTAAAAGTTGACCTTGTAGAACATGGAGGGCAAATTTTTTTCATATTGGTGGCGGTGCGGTGGTGGCGGTGGCCACGAATATGACTTCAGTATTTCTTTAAACACTGGAATTTTGATACTGGCTGAATTTCATCAGACTTTCTTAACCACCTCGTTAGTGTTCTTATCGGAACTGCACCATAAGCTATTATTTTTTAAACTGCTGCAGGCATGCGGATGGCTTCTCTTATAATATGGATGCATTTAGTGCTCTTCACGAAGTATTCTTTGACTCCTGGCTTGTCCACGAAACCGGAGAACGACGGGCTTATTTGAGCAAAAGTGCCGCATCATCGTTTTAGGGACGATTGGACCAAAAATCTGCAATCCATGTCTGATAGTTTATTTTCAGTCAGTCTCTTCCCCCCTCCCCATCTTATCGGTGGCTCACTTTTTTCTGTTAACGAACCTTCGGAATAAGATCACTTCGGCAAATCTGCCCTTCTGGACTATTACTTGCTTTTTGCTATGCGAACATCTGTTAGGGCCCCAGGGTGACGCTAAATCTCACTTTGCACCATATTCAGTGAGGAACTTGGTCGAAACCCAGACCATGAGGTCGAGCAATCTTACCCCTGATCTTATATTCGCGGTGTTGAGGTGTCAGTGTGTAGACAAGAGGGACTGGGATGGCCATTTCTGGCTTATCAACTCTCTTCAGCAAACCTTAAACCCAGGTTTGCAGGATCTGAGCCTCGATCACACGTTTTTTGTGTGAGGAAGCGTTACTAAGTCCAGCGCGCTACCTCTGAGTCATGGGCTCGTTAGCCTGTCGGTACCAGTGGCAACATGAAGTGCAGTCAGTGACCGATCACATGCAATGCTAACCAACATTTTAAAATACGTTTCATATCAACAAGAATTACGTAAGTGGAATTGTAATTTTTTTTGGAAAATAATCCCTGCATATTTCCGGCAGGCCAAAACGGCTACTTTTGAACGCACGTATTTTCGGCTTTCTAAAGAAATCCTTCCATAAAAATGACTGCTTTCTTATGGTGTATTTTTTTCTATTAATTTTTGATGCCCTTATAAATTCTTTTTTTGTACTCATTTGATAGCCAATCCCGTCTTCCTTAAACTTTTACTAGAAGAAAAGTTATCTTTCGGTTTTTAAAATGTTTGTAATTGTGAAATTTGTTAAGAGTACAATGAGCATTCAAATTGCATCGTATCTGGTCGTTTATTAAAACTTCCGTTTAAGCATATGATATAGTCCACATCCATGGAAAAATGTGATGAGCGCTGTTTGTTATGCTTTTAATGACGTAGAGGAATGTATGATATTCCTTACACACATAAGACCCAACTTGTGCAAATGGAACGGTAGGTCGGTCTCAAAATAATTAGGGAATCGGAAAACTCCTTACAACCTAAACATAGGCTTTTTGAATATAAAATTTGAAGAAGACCTGATGTGCTTTAAAATGAATACAAGAAAGAATAAGTTCGCTTGCATTTTCTATTAAATATATTTTCATTTGTAAGGGCATCGGAAATCGATAGTACAAATACGTACCACATAAGTAGTAATTTTTTATCGGAGATGTTTCTCCAGGAAGCCGAAAAGACGTGCGTTTAAAAGCCGGCCTTCTGACCTGTCTCAAGTATCTAGTGATTATGCTACAAACTAATAAATACTAAAATTCCACATAAACAATCCTTCCCAATCTAAAATGCATTTCAAAATTTTGATCGACATTACATGAGCTGGGTCACTGACTGTATATTGGAATTGCGTTAACCTATCTTTCCTAGCAAGTATTTTTCAATCTGCCAGCATTTTCGAACTTTCGTCACCCACCCGGTGCGAGTACCTACCCTTCCCGTAAGTCGCGACTGCCGATTTGTGACTGCTCAGGCCAATCGAGGCTTGTGCAAGTCGGTTTCATGTGTGCTGTTGAGGGCGCGTGTTCAAGTTGTTGCGCCTACAACCGCGCTCATGTTAGCCACGCCACACAAAACATGTGCTCATTCGCATGACTTGCTACTGCTGCTTCGCATTTCTCTTACCTCTTTTTGACGTGCGTGTCCGCGCGTGGTGAGATTACGCATGATCCATGTGGAATCGCCACGGTATTCACCTGAACACTAAACTGAAGATGTACAAGGCCGTTGTCTTGACGACACTCCTTTACGGAGCGGAGACCCGGACCGTCTATTCGAGCCAAGCCAGGAAGCTGAATCACTTCCATCTTAGCTGCCTCCGTAGAATACTGAAGGTGAGATGGCAAGACAGGATCCTGGACACGGAAGTCCTGGAGCGGACCTGAATCCTCAGCATCCACGCCATACTGAGGCAAGGGCAACTGCGATGGAGTGGCCACCTGGTGAGAATGGACGACGAGCCACTACCCAAACGACTAACGAAGATATCGCTACGGGTGCTTGCCGACAGGGACGTCAAAAACGACACTACAAGGACACTTCGAAGAACTCTCTGAAACAACTGAAAATCAACCAGGCGATCTGGAGAGACCTCGTCCAGGACAGACCGGTCTGGAGAAGATAGGTGAAGACTGGTGCATCAATATTCGAAGCCAACCGGATCGCCGCGATTAAGTCCAAAAAGGCGGCTCTCAAACCATAGGCGTCCCAGATCGACACCGCCAATGCCTAAGCCCTGAAAACGTGCCCACTCTGTCAACGCACATTCCGCGCGCCAATCGGCGTGGTCGGATATCGTCGAACTCGATGCAACAACCATCCCAGAACAACAACCTCTACCACACCTGCCTCAGACCCCGCGATGACGACAACCACCCCAACAACTGATAATAACTTCATCGATGCTCCACCGCCCACGATCAGTGACACCATCCTTCCTCTTCCACTCCGTGCCGATCACGGCAACGAACACCACTTCCACCACCTCAATAGCCACCTCCGACTACCTGCCACCTGCTACCTCCAACACCACCACCGCCCCCCAGTATCAGCTATGGGGACTCGGGGCTAAACTGTCCTCATTGCGATCGCACATTCACTTCACACATCGGTCTGTTCGGTCATTTGTGAATCCATCGCACAGGGACTGGTGAACTAGTGCTTCGAGCACCAACACAAAGCAGAGACTGCCGCCTCCAATGCCCTCACTGCCGACGCGCATTCACTCAGCGGATGGGCCTGCTCGGTCACAGGCTCATCCACGTAGGCTGAATTCACTACGATGCCAACACATCTTGCCTACCCATCAAAACTTCTCATAGTCCTCCCATGAGCTCGACTACCAGTACCAGCAGCGGAGCCTCCACAGACTCAGCACTTCCCGACCTATCTTGTCCTCATTCTCACCGCATATGCACATCATGTATCGGCCTGGTCGGTCACTTGCCAATCCATCGCACAAAGTCAGGCGATCTAGTGCCAGGATCACCAACATACACCTGATGCACCCGACTCAACTGTCCGCACTGCCCGCGCGCATTACCATATCACATGGGCCTTTTAGGTCACATGCGTCTCCATGAAAACCTGCGGTCGAACAACGCGGGCTCAAACCAAAGCACTTCATCTCGCCTCATCAGCCTCTGAACCTCACATGATCACACGCAACACCACAAAAAACATGCTCTCAGTCTACATAGCTGATTAAGGGGCAAGTATGATCCGCGGCTCCTTCTCCATGTGGCTCCTCTGTTGCATATGTGATTTTGAGCTTGCGAATATCACGGGGCGATAAGTGTCGTGGGTTGGAAGATTGCCAACTGATAATTATACTCAGACCACGCAGGCAGTCCAATGTGTGTTGTTTGGCGTGACTGACTGGCGGACTGAAAGTCAGGTTGAAATGGTTCCTTCTTAATGTGGCCTTTATGGCACTCCCACTCCGTGGGATCCGAGCCAGGTGTGGTGGTACGCCCAGTGGCGGCTCCGGCCCCGCTGCCCAACTGCATCCTCTCTCGTCTCCGGTCTTCTTGACGTTATCATGACAACTGGCTCGTGTGGGGGAGGAGGAGAGAGTGCGGTAGAGGCATCGCAAGTCTACTATCACTTTAAAATAAATCACGCGTAAGTCACCGTCCCTGCACCATCCTTCCGTTGAGCATACGATGGACATCGTCGTACTACGACAGTCGAACTGTCGTGTTTTTATACGTACGTATTCACCTTGTACGTGTTTGTGCCGGGTGCTTGCGTATTTGCTTGCTTGTTGACTGTAGGTATGTGTACGCACTGAAAGCATCCTATCGTTTCTCTCTCTCTCTCTCTCCTTCATTTTTTGCTTTCGAACTTTCTTTTGGCGTCAATGTTCTTCGGACCTCAGTTGGACGCCCCAATGGTCGGCCCTGTTGCGTCAATCTTCGTTAGTTCGATCACTGCGAGCGAAGAGGAGGGTGCGCAGTCTTGCCCTTCGCGCGATTTTATTTCTACCAGAGCATCCATTAACAGCATCCAACTCATTTCACTCTTCGTATGCTCGCACGGTGACTGCAGATGGGCGTGGACGCACCTGCTGACAAATCTAGACGAACTTCTATGCGTATCACCCACCTTTTGACCCCTAGCTTCACTTAATTCACTTTCCGAAGACCTACGCCATACGTACATGGTGCCAAATTGTCAGTTTTTCAGTCGGGAATGATTATTTCTACCGTGTGTCTCACACTGTGGGGGACGCAGGACGGTAAATTGCGCGTGAATTAGTTGATAGTGATAGCATACTTGCGCAGCATCTGTCGCTCTATACCCCTCCTCACCCACCCGGGCCCAATGATGAGACAGAGTCAGGGCGACCGAAAGGGGGGGATCAGGCGCAGTGACCAACAAAACTTAGCAGAATGTCTAAGCCTTTCGCACACGATGGACGCGCTTTTCACTTAAACAAGAGGAGGGCGGAAGACTCGGATCCCATTCAAGTTATGGTGACATGGAGGCTACATTAAGAAGAAGCCAATAGAGCCTTACTCCGTTCTCTGAACACCTAGTTAGCCATTTAATTGGCAGCCTTTCAAGCTCATCTTGATAGTTTAGAAGCGCTTTAGTTTATTTCTAGCGAGCAATGTGCTGAAGTGCCGTGGGAATTCATTCTCGCCTCCCATTCCCGTGCATCCTTCCACTGTCCTAGCCGGTCAGCCATTTAATACTGTGATGAGGTACAATTGGCTGACGTATGCCGAGCCTGCTGAATCGTCTATGTAGTGTCAGAGTAATTTGAGTTTTGACATGTTGGTAGAAATTTCGGTAGGTGTATGACACCCGCAGACGGACTCTTTATGTCAAACCAGCAACTGCGCATTAGCTCACCCCTAGTCGCCTTTAAATTCTCTTGTCGTTGGAACGCAGTTCCTGGGAGAATAGTGATATCTACGATGCAGAGGCCATTATTGAGCGTCTAGAGCAGTTCACTGAGAAAACGAGCGTTTGAAAATTCAATGTGTTCCACGTTTCGGGCAGATCGAGCTATTTCGTGAGTTATTCCCTAGTGTTCACTGATGAAATTCGTTGTGCTTGAAGGCCTTGAATTCAATTGGTCAGGACGCTTCACCAATATAACATGTATTACTTTGAAAACAGTTAGTTCTGTTAGTAAGAATAGTATTAAATTGCAGTTTGTAGTATCCTGTGAGCTGTCTGTACGTGAAATCCTTTGCTTTGAAGAGCCTGTAGTAAATCTAGATACTCATCTTTGAGTCACGCACGTCGGTCAAATATAGTAAAGAGGTTAGTGCCGTTCCTTTTTCGATAGGTAGGTAGCCTGTCTTGTATCACTTGATGAGACATTTTGTGGAGAACACATGTTGCCTACATTCCTATTTCTGCCTCCTTTTTCGCTCCTCGTGTCGTATTCTGTCGAACCTAAGATGTCCACTCGTCACATAATGGCAGTCATTACATTCTTGGCGTTTCTGGGAGGTTCAAGAAAAATTTTTAGTGCTACCTACCGCTGTTTTCTTGATTCCGATAGACCTTTTTTTGTGGTGGTGATGGTTGTGGTTGTGTGGATATCCGCAGTCAGGGTAGGAAGAGTTAAATAGTCTCTTTCATTCTCGCCTCTTCTGGTTTTTCCATTTCAGGGCTTTATCAATTCCAGTCATCCCTTTGGCAACCCGGTACGTTTTATACGTTGAATGCGCGCTTTTCATGGGATCGTGTTGCGCAATAGTTTTCTTTTCCCTTCTCCCCTCCATAATCATAGCAACATTCACTACTTAACTGTTAACCGAAAAAATGTGTCGTTTTCCACGACATGGCTTTGCACATTTACCCTTGTCTATTAACAGCCAAACAAAAATAAGTGAACCTTTGCTCGGATGCATTGATTGACATTTTTCCAAATTATATAAAAGGAATAACGATACGTTTGATAAAAACAATAATTATCATTGCACGCCCTGTGTTGATTGTTCGAGGGAACAGTCCAACCCCAGCCGCCACCAAAACGATTTTCTCCTCAGTGTCTGCAATTTTTTAAGTTTAGTCAGAGCCTGTGGAACATGGCCCTTGAGTCGTCCAAAATCCCCTTTACGATGACTCTACGGGCAGCAGTTATGTAAGGTGGTTTCCCGTACTTTTCCGTATATATATATATATATATATATATATATATATATATATATATATATATATATATATATATATATATATATATATATATATATATATATATATTCAATTAAGTTGAGTTCTGTGGGAAAAAACAACTTTATTGCGTATATTATCGAATTAAGTGCCCTAGATCGTCTTCAGACAAATGGTACTGTACAGAAAACAGTTAACCTTAAACAATGCCTAACACAAAATTCTATGTTTGACTAATGTTTGAGCCAATAGACTTCCAGAGTTTTAATTTATCGGGTGGCTGTTTTCGCTTTAACTTGACCTTGAGAAATTTGTAATTGGCATCTATATCGATCTGCCTGTTATTGCATGCCTCGTCCGAGTGCACTGCCTCCAGGAATTCGCGGCTCTTTCTTGTTAGGCAGGCGCCAACGCTGTGGATATCCTTCCATGCAAATAGGTGTCCAGTGTATGCATGGCTACCTGAGATAAGAGATCTCGTCTCCTCACCGCTAACTAATGTTTATGTAAACCGGTTGATAGAGATTTCCCGGTTTGGCCACAATAAACTGCATCAAAACTGGTACACTGTATTTTTTAGACAACTTTTCTGTTGAAATAGCCGACCCTATCCTTAGGCTGTACAAGCTGTGTGCATAAAGTTGTTGTAGGTTTTTGCGCCATTTGTATATGGTTTTTCTTGAGCTGTCTTTCAAGGAGCGATGGCTGAGATGCAGAAACTAGAGGCGGGACAGCAAGTGCGAGGCTTTTGTACAGCCAACGCTCTAATCACCTGATCTACGAGTCCCTCACCGGAAGCTGAGTTTAATCACATTTGAGTCACGTTACCCACCCAACATACTGCAAGGTATAGAATTCACCAATTCTGATACAGTAAGCTGACGGCTCAATAAGGCCTTCCTAAGCACTCCATCCCCGCCGAGACTGCAGACTTTCATTGCTGTTGGGCCGGAAAATCGCTCTCCTCAGTGTCACTCAACTTAGGCCGTCCACAATCCCCCTTAGGCTGTGGCTCGGCGGTCAGCAATTATGCGGGATGGTTTCCCGTGCTTGGTGGATTCATGTCTGAACGTCTCTATTCCACCCTCCAGCACATCGTTTTGGATTTCCCCGTTTTTTTCGGCCGTGGGTAGTCTTATTGAATGGTGGTTTCCTTCGCCAAATAATAAAATTAATGATTATTATCTTTTTATAGGTAATCGATTTGTCAATCGGTGCCCTGTCATGCTGCATGGTTCACGGTGTTTTATACATCCGGCCGACAGACGAAGTAATTAAGTCTGAGTGGAAGAAATTTGGAGTTCCAATCAACAGCCTTCGTACCCTCTAACTCGAACTTTTTATTATATCTTTCCTTCTGTCGAATACCCTTAGGTTAAAGGTCCATCACGACATATAAGTCGGCGACACACACCTGAGGGCTGCTCTAGCATGGACCGTTTTTTTCACCAACCCGCTTATTTTACTAGAGCACTGTGAAGAGGGTTCCATTGCACAAACTTAAAATGTCACGAAGTGACTTGTAGCTGCGCACCTCTGAAGCGTCGCGTGTGCACCGAAAAAATGAATTAACTCTTCCAAACCCCGTTTGGAGTCTGGCCGTTTAGCCATCTCAAAAGATACGAGGCGGATTTCATTGGCTGGATGTCTTCTATTGCTTTACATCTTACCTCTGGTAAATCACTCTCGGAAAAAGTTAGACCTTTCAGAAGCATCAAGTACCTTTTTTCGGCTTTCGGTTCGTCCACATTGCAACAACGTACACAGCGTCCTCCCTGTAATTTAATTCCCGTGAGTTATCACTAAGTACGCTGTCGTCTTGCAGCACGGCATAAGCACTGCTTTGTATATGCATATAGGACCGCGCTTGTACGCAATCATTTCCCGTAGCAGCGCCTGTTACCTCAAATGTGCGTGCTTTTGTGTGCGTGTGTGTTCATTTGCAAAGACCGAGATGGATCGGAGGGTGGGCAGGGGGGAGTAGGCGAGTAAGTTTATGAACCTGCACGGCCTCGGTTTCTTGATCTCTGTTCATCCTTTGTTCTTCTCCTCTGTCGACCTCCTCGCGCGCCTGCCTAGCGTATGTGTACACATATTCTGCTGTTGTTAGAGGTATCTGTTCTCGTCGGCACTGCTCACTCTACTCTGCCAGCTGACTTTTCTCTTGACCTACCCTACCCTGACATTCATTGCACTTTTCTGCTACTGCCTCTGCCGTTTGTTTGTCCTTCTTTGGGGATCCATCTCCATTACCGGCTCCTTCAAAGCATGTTTCTGCAGCGACTACCCGCTATACCCTGCCCTCCTTCCTTTTCCTTCGTGGGTCGCCCTCTCTCGCTCGCTGTGTGTGTGTGTGTGAGCGCGTTTTTTGGTTATGATGGCCTGCGAAGGCTGATCTTTTAATCTCGGGCCGACGAGGAGCGGAGGAGTGTCCTCTGGTATGGTCATCAATACAGTTTGGCCTTTTTTCCAGCTATATGGCCTCGGGTACGATGACTTACTAGTCCTCGTTGTCCGAGAGAAAGTAGCGTACGGCGCGGCGGGACTTTTTGAATGCCACCAAATTATCAACGCAGAGACAGTTTATGTGATAGTAGTTGATCAGTGATCCTATTCATGACGTCAGGCCAGGCCTCTGCTAGCCTTCTTTCCCGTGCTACAGTCTACACCCGACATTGACAGTAGGGGTTAGAATTGGAAACGCATGCGGGTGTCAACCTGGTTGAAGACTTCTTTTCTTGCCTGCGCTCTCTCCGCGTCTCCGATATTATCCTCCTATTGACGTGCTTTAGCTAAACTGTTGGTCGATACAGGTGCACGGACCGGCCAATCATAGGCGTCTATCCATTAGTTACTCTATTTTCCGACGCCGACACACGCATACGGACTTTGCACTCACTGCTTATTGGCTACAATTTGGTCAACCTGCGCGTGCTAACCTTTTTATCTTTCTCAGTCCTCTCTTTCTTTTCTCTCTCTCGCTCTCTCTCTCTCCTCTCGCTCTCTCGCTCTCTCTCTCTCTCTCTGTGCCTTCTGTCGTTGTAATGACCTGATCCCCTCAATGGCTGCGTTGCGGATACGCTGGACCAAAACCGTGGTCAGACTAGCTCACGGCACGCAATTCTCGGGTTGTGCTGAGCTCGCGCACGCCTACAACTACTGCAGCACATCCGTGCGGCACGCCTTGGAGGTAGGCCTTTACGTCGCGTTAACGACTGCACCCAGTCCCATCACCAGTGGTCTGGTGTACACGCAGTAGATTTGCTAGCTCATAACCGAGACTCCATACTGTGGTTCTATTAGAAAAGCTTACTTAAATTGGGTTGTAATGTTATCTATTGTGCAGCATTATCCCCAGATATGTAAACCACGTCAGGAAACGGGTTTTTTGAGTGAAATTCGTCCCTGTCGTCTACGAAAAGCTAAATTCTGTAAAGAGTAACCACTTAGGTAGTATAAATCCTTCCCAGCGATTTTTGATGCTCTTTTGTACATCAAAATTGTTTCTCTTTTACTCATTTGGCAGTGAAATGCACCTTCTTCAAATTTTACTCGTGAAAAAGCATTACTTTCCAGTTAGAAAAAAAACCTTTTTGTAATTTCCGAATATTTTTTGTACCGGACCTGCTGTTACACCTACCTCCAGGGTTTCCAAAATACAAGGTATATATACGACCGCTATGCGACCGCCTGTGAGGGCTCTAGTCTGCGTTTGAGCTCCAGGGCACAACGGAACATACATGTTACGTAAGCAGATCGGTGAGCCGCACTCTATCATCATATTCCCGATCGCAACCGACAAAACAACGGGCCCGTGGCTCAATGGTAGAGCGTTCGACTCAATTACCAAATGTCGTGGGTTCGAATCCCAGGTGTTCCACACTTGTGATTGGGTATGACGGCTAATAAGTCACAAATGGCCATTCCAGTCTCCCTTGTATATTTTGGTAACATGATTCTGCCTATATCAGTAGCCGCTCTGCGGCTGCTATCAAGGCTCTAGAGTGAGCCGCAAGGCACAACGGAACGAGTGAGTCCTGTAGCCGATCGACCTGGGGTACCAGCGTCGAAAATTTACATAATAAAGTTTACCTATTGTTTCGCAAAGAATTTCTTTTTTTCGAAATACATATATACCAGAAACCGCATAGAGAACGCTGAGGAACCCATTGAGGAGCTGAACCCCTCGTTGCTGTGTCACGCAGCAGCAGAAACATCGGTGAAACACGTGTTTGGGCTTTTAGCTAGAACCGATGTCGGAAGTACGATATAACGAACCCGCGACCTTTGGTATTTGAGTGGAACGCTCTACCACTGAGCCATGGGCTCGTTGTTTTGTCGGTTGTGATCGGGAATATGATGATAGTGTGGTGCTCACCGATCTGCTTAAGGATCATGTATGTTCCGTTGTGCCCTGGAGCTCAGACTAGAGCGGGTTCGAATCCCAGGTGTGCCACACTTGGGATTGGGTATGACTGGCTGATGACGGCTAATAAGCCAGAAATGGCCATTCCGGTTTCCCTTGTCTTTGTCGGTTCCACCTTATCAACATATGTTACACGTCGCTATGCGACCGCCTGCGAGGGCTCTAGTCTGAGCTCCAGGGCACAACGGAACATACATGTTCCTTAAGCAGATCGGTGAGCCCCACACTATCATATATATATATATATATATATATATATATATATATATATATATATATATATTCATTCAAACAGGAATAGGCGCACACCGATCTAGTGGCTTCCCGAAGCAAACAAGCTCCGTATGGGTGGCAAAGGTCACGAACAGGCAACCAATTACCAGGCCGAAGTCGGCCAAGTTATAATTGCAGAGAGGAGACACGACAGAATATGGGTAGATTGATACAGTCTGTTTCGGGCTTATTCTGCCTTCATTCAGTCAATCATAATCCTGACTACCAGCTGGGACTGTAAACACAAAGATGCGCTCGAGTACGGCGCAGACAGTCCACACACTGGTTGCCTGTTCGTGACCTTTGCCACCCATACGGAGCTTGTTTGCTTCGGGAAGCCACTAGATCGGTGTGCGCCTATTCCTGTTTGAATAAATACCCGATATGCAGCGACAGAGAATGACAGGTGGTGAGTCACTGATGAACCTCGGTTCGATGAAGTGCTTATGACCCATCTGCTCGACCAAGTGTGTGGACTGTCTGCGCCGTACTCGAGCGCATCTTTTTGTTTCCAGTCCCAGCTGGTAGTCAGAGTTATGATTGGCTGAATGAAGGCAGAATAAACCCGAAACAGACTATCAATTTACCCATATTCTCTGTCGTGTCTCCTCTCTGCAAATATATATATGAAATGTCTATATCAGAATTTGAGGTAGTAGCATGGCAGGCATTTTAAGGTGTTGTTCTGTTTGTTGTATTAAAGCTGTTCAATAATAAATAGATCTTTTCAGTTCAGTTTATTAAAGGAAAAACGGGGCGAAATGGGGACAAAAATCAGTACTATGAATGAACATTAATATAAGCCGGAAAAATTTGGAATATATCCTTTCGGAGAACGGTAAATTTTGTTCTGTTTTCACAAAAATCAGGTGAATGCAAGTTTTAGAGCTTACATTGTTTGCGGAAAAATGATAACAAATTTAGTTAAAAAAAATCCAGTTTTGCAAAGTGATGGCGTTTTGTACCAAAAAACGCTGTAATAAACTTTTGTGAATGTACTTCGTTTTACCACATTGATAGTTAGGACCTTAAACGCGCATATATACGAGACGCGATGATACACCGCGACTTTTCGCAGTCACGTCGTACGCGAAGCCTGAAAAGACAATTTCGGTCTACAGTTGACTATAAATGAATAAGGAAACTTTAAACGGAGGGGGCAGAAAATTCACATTTCATCGCAAAATCTGAGTATATATTCGGTCACTCTCTTGTGTGTTTGAAAGCTTAGAACTAGACTGAGAAGTAAGCAAAGATATCGAAAAACGCTTTAGTGGACAGAGGAAAGAGAGTTCTTTAATTTTAATAGAAATTGTATCCCTACTTTTAAGTGAGGTCGGTAATTTGATCAAACGGTCCCAGTTTTTTCATGACTTTTCTTTGAAAAAACTTTAATTACGCAGGAATTCAAAAGCAAAACATCTAATTAATGCGTTTTTTAAAAAAGTTAACTTATTATAGACCATTTTTAAAATAATTATAGGCATATCTTTTCCCGGCTTTTGTTGTGGACGTTCATTTTTCATGGCAACGAGTTGTCATGTTTGTGTGAGTTTACAAATTTGACCCAGGCGGCCGTCTGCATTAGAAAGAATGCCCAAAAAGTCAATGCTTCGGTAGATGCTTTAAAGAAATATGTTATTTTGAGGGTTTTACCGAAACACATCGAACGGAATGTACATGTATGGGCAGTTGCCTGAAGACACTGAAAATCCTAAAGAATTCGCCTCATTTTCAAAGGCTATCTGCAACTCATCGTAATAGAAAACTCGAAATATTTATAGAGAAATTTAACAATTGAATAGTCCTGTTTATATACACCAAGTGGTACGTTTACGATTGCACCTGAGGATTCTATTTGAATTTTGTTAGTCATTGACCGACCTGTGAACATGTTAGCTTATTAAATATTATATTCATTTGACGTCCCTATCGGCGCAATGAAGCGCAAATCGTGCTTGCCTTAGTCAAAATAATCTAAGATAATGTACAAACGGAAGAAAACTACCAATTATTGTGAAACCGTATTGAAATATACACTTTCGTGTTAGGCTGCTTGATGACGGTCATACTTTACGCTGCGCTTAATCTAGAGGCATATGTATGTGCAAAACTCTTAAAAAGACTATTTTCAAAAGAAATTTGGCTTTTTCTGCTTCATTTTCTCGTTTAATTGCATGGTCAGGCTTCCTATACATTTAAAACTCAAGTTTACTCAACTAGGTCAATTTTTCACCTTTTTGTAATCTGCACCTAGTCTAAAAAATTAGCATTTCTAGAAAATGTAATATTAATTTGTAAACCACAAAAAGCCATACATTTCCTAACGATTGGTTCTTTATTGATGTAAAATTTTGGTGGACGCAGTGTGCGCTGATTTCGCGAAACGGGCCATAACTCATGAAAATCATCAGATTTCATGAGTTAGGACACCTACTATGTATATATTTATGCTCTCAATTTCTTCGGGGGCCGGTTTTCGCACGTTAGCGATAGCCGTCAGTACCCGCCTCGACCGAAGCTGCCGTCCCGGGCTGTTATCTTGGTTACGATCGCACCTCCGTCTGTTTTTGCACATGTTTTGATAAGTGGTTGAGTCGATAACCGTTTATTCTGCGGGTCTAGGTTGTGTGTTACGATTGCGTATGTGTCCGCCATGGACTCACCGATGTTCTGATGCACGTCCAGCCAATGTTCGCGTTGGCTCTTTTGTTCATTCAGCTGCATCGGGAGGACTCAGTTAGCCGTAGGATGCGTCACGCAACGATTGTTGGATGTTGTTCCCATGTGCCAGGCCTTGATTGTTTCCCTTGCCTCGGGGTTACTTCCTCGACCCAGAATTTCGGCATTCTGAAAGGCGAACGTGTGTACAGAGTCTGCGCAGTGTTCCGCCACCAAAGACAATGGGTCCATCCTTCGTACTGCTCTCATGTGTTCTCCGACTCTGGTTTATAGGCGTTTCCCGGTCTCTCCAATGTAGTTTACTGCGCAGAAATTGCATTGAACCCGGTAGATGACGTGTGTTGTTTCACCTCCTGGCCTTAGGTATAATAACCTGATTTCGAATGGTTGACTCCTGACGGTGAACGATGCCGATCCCCAGCGGTCTTATGAGACGGGAGAGCGCCTCCGAAACGCGGTCAATGTAAGGCAACGCTAGCCCTATCATACATATTAATTTGCATATAGATTCGATGTTCTGATTTCTTATCGCAATCATCATCCCTAAAAGAAGACGAGGAAGCGACGGCGAGTTCCTGGACCAAATTATATTTGTACTGCCGTTTCGGAAGCCTTCTCACTTCAATCATCAGAGTATCGTGATTGCTGCTCCTGGTGGTCTTGAGTTAGTCAGTCTTGTCTCGTGCCATGGTGGACGCGTTAACTTTGACCTACCCATTCGCTGCTGACTTCCCCGAGGTTGAACGCCGGCGGGCTCGCGTGACCTCTGTCCTTTTCAGAGCTTTCGTAGGTTTAGGCAAGACAGCGTGTCTGTTGTCCTCCCCCACGTCAATCAGCGGACTGCTCCTGAGTGGTTCTCCGTTTTGCGGGTGCATCGTTGAGCCAGTGTTTGACTTTGGTCATGTGACTTCCGGCCGCCACCGGTCTGCCAAAGGTTCACCAGCCAGGAGTGCCCCTACGACCCATCGTTTCCTTACGTGGCACCCCAACCTTTGGGTTGTCAAAGTGGTTGTCCAAGCGACTTTGTTTCCTTACCAAGTATTCGAAGTGGACAGTGAAGTCAGCTGATGAATTCTTAACACGCAACCTACACCTTGAAGTAGAGGCAGACGAGGTTATGGTATCATTCGACGAGATCTCGTTATTCATCCATATCCCACCCGCACTCGCTATTGATACTATTGACGGCGTCCTCCGGCGAAAATATGACAAAACCGACCAACATCTCAAACAAACACATATTATCGAGGTCCTAAAAGTGTGTCTTAAGGCATTATTCACATTCAACGACCAGGTCTACGAGCAAAAGAAAGGAGACACCAATGAGCTCGCTCTGTTTGGACTAACTGCCGAAGCAGTTTTGCAGAGGCTTGAGCAGCTGGTCTTCAGCTCGTACCCCCCGAAGTTCTGGGCCAGATACGTCGACGACACGTTCGTCATAATTAAGAGGAGTCACATGCAGGCTTCCAGGGCATTGTTGAATTCAATCTTTCCCGACATCCAGTTTACCATGGAAGAAGAAGTCAACAACCAGTTGCCCTTCCTTGACGTCCAAGTTACAAAGCTGGCAGACACGAAGATAAGGGCAACGTTCTACCATAAGGAAACAAGCACCAGGTGCATCCTCCACTTCCGAAGCAACCACCCTGTTGGCTACAAACACAGTTGTTTCAGAACCCTATTCCGATGTGTTCAAACACACTGTAGCGACGAAAGTGGGAAGAAGAAGGAGATGGAATACGTACATGCCCTTTTTACAGCCAACGGTTTTCCAAAGTCCTTCATCCTCAAATGCCTCAGGAAACCTCAGTTTGAGCGGTCGAGCGAAAAAGACCAAAGTTTTGGCTTGCAATTCCCTACGTAGGGAACATTTCACAGGCGACGGCAAGAATCCTAAAACCTTTTGGGATTGGCATGGCTCATAAACCAGAATGCACCATCAGATAGCAAGTCATGAAGCCCAAAGACCCGCTACCGGTAACAGATCAATTAGCAGTGGTGTACAGCATACCATGCCAAGATTGTGATGCAACGTATGTTGGTGAAACTGGCAAGTGCCTGGGTACAAGATTGCATGAACATCAACTTGCAATCAACCACAAGGACAAGTTGACTTTGAGAAAACGAGGGTGATTGGCCGAGCCAAAGAGAAGATGACCAGACTGGTGCTCGAGAGTTCGTCCTTGGCTGGCACACTTTACGGAGCTAGACTTACATCCCACCTACCAGGCGCTTCGTACAAGGCTCGGATCAGTTCTGCCAGGGCCAATATGGCAAACGAGCACGCGGAAACGAGAGCCAACGCGCCTGAAAAAGAGGGGTGGCGGCCGAAGGTCACATGACCAAAGTCAAACTGCCTTACCAATGCGCCCGCAAAACGGAGAACAACAACAACTGATCAATCCGCTGATTACCTAAACCTACGACGGCTTCCAAGGAGACAGACGTCGCGCGAGCCCGCTGGCGTTCAACCTCGGGGAGGTCTAAGGAAGTCAGCAGCGAACGGGCAGGTCAAATTTCACGCGTCCACCATGGGTCTAATACGAGGCACGCGACATAACTGACTAACTCAAGGCCACGAGGAGCTGCCACCACGATACTTTGATGATGGAAGCGCGAAGGATTTCGAAACGTCAGTACAAATACAATTTGTTCCATGAACTCGTCCCCTCTTCTTCTTCGTCTTCGTCGGGAAATGGTGTCCGCTGGCGGGTGGACAGAATAGGGTCGAGTGAGATCCTAACCACACTAGTGAGGGTCACTGCCTACTTGACTTCGATATATGCATCACTGCATAAGGCATATGGCGTACTGCTGATCGGTAACAATCGTGAAACAGCGGTATGCCTCTTGCCTGCGCACCCTTAGCAAAATACCTGTATATTATATGTGGCATGTGAACTATGACAACGTTCGTTTATCGCCAGTAGCAAGCTGGCGGGCGGACAGAATAGGATCAAGTGAGATCCTAACCACAGCAGTGAAGGTCACGCGCTTTATTAACTTTATATATATATATATATATATATATATATAGCTATATATGATATATTGCTAATAATATGCGCAAAAATGTCCCCGGGCATAAATCAGAAGAAGAGGCGATCACGGGAACAATAGGTTTAATATCCTGACGTTTCAAAAATCAAACAAGATTCCATCGTCGGAGGTAGGTTCAGTACGGCGCCTCACAGTATTTATGGTTCTGAACATGCTGGCTCTACAGCTATTCGTGCAGGATGCACTGCAGGGGGGTGGGGGAGTTAATTGCTGGCCTGCTGATCATTGATTTTTTTATTCTCCCTCGCCTCGCCTGGGGGGCTGTGTCGGGATGGCAAGTGTCATTGACCTCGTCTGCATTGCCTGCGTTTGGTGTACCGGACCCGCATGTCTGTTTCTCGTCCCTCGTTTGAATCTGTCCGTGCACGGCTCATCGGTGGTTGCTGAGTCATTGCCGGTGTCTCCGTTCCTATCGGGTTGGAGACGCTCATCATCGGTTTTCGTGCGCAAACTAAGTTCACCTGCGTCCACGTTCATGCCTGGCCGGAGATCTTGCTGGTTTGCGTTCTCCGCGGTTATCCCCTCGAATGTGTTGGTGCGTGGCCTAGGTTCACTCAGGCATGTGTTCTGGCTCGTTATGCGGTTGCTTGCGACCGCGAACAGTCTGACTTCTTGCCTGCGATTCTGTTGATTGAGCTACACTCGTAAGGTCTGGTAGGCCGCCGGGAGAATCGTACAACGGTTAATGGAAGAAGGTACGGTGTGCCAGGCTTCGAGCGTTTCTCTGGCTGTTTGGTCGATACCTCGGCCTAGGATTTCGGCGTCCTGGAAAGAAAAAGTGTGTCCAGAGGCTGCACAGTGTTCCGCCACCAACGAGAGCTGATCCATCCTTCTTACGGCCCTTGCGTCCTCACTCATGCGGGTCTGTAGTCGCTTACCGGTCTCTCCGACATAGTTCGCCTCACACGAACCGCACTGAACACGATAGACGACGTTCGCCGTTTCGCCGCGTGACAGGGGGGCCTTGGGTCTCATTACCAGACGTCTGGTAAAGATGTTATACCGTACTTCCGACAAAGATACTAGCTAAAAGCCCAGACACGTGTTTCGCCGATGTTTCTGCTGCTGTGTGACACAGCAACGAGGGGTTCGGCTCCTCAGTGGGTCCCCCAGCGTTCTCTATGCGGTTTCTGGTATATGGACTCCAGAAAATAATCGGGTAAATAATTTCTGAAATTATTAAGTGCAGGACATGGAGTCAGGTGATTCGGACATGACTTTTTAGGGTCAGATCCGAAATTTCAATGAACATTTGGGTCGAAGACAATCAACCACTGTGGAATAACCACGTAATGCCCATTCTACAAACAAGTAGTACTACAAGTAGTATGAATCTTATATGGCAAAGACGTTATACCGTACTTCCGACGTAGATACTAGCTAAAAGCCCAGACACGTGTTTTCGCCGATGTTTCTGCTGCTGTGTGACACAGCAACGAGGGGTTCGGCTCCTCAGTGGGTCCCCCAGCGTTCTCTATGCGGTTTCTGGTATATGGACTCCAGAGAATAATCGGGTAAATAATTTCTGAAATTATTAAGTGCAGGACATGGAGTCAGGTGATTCGGACATGACTTTTTAGGGTCAGATCCTAAATTTCAATGAACATTTGGGTCGAAGACAATCAACCACTGTAGAATAACCACGTAATGCCCATTCTACAAACAAGTAGTACTACAAGTAGTATGAATCTTATATGGCAAAGACGTTATACCGTACTTCCGACATAGATACTAGCTAAAACGCCCAGACACGTGTTTCGCCGATGTTTCTGCTGCTGTGTGACACAGCAACGAGGGGTTCGGCTCCTCAGTGGGTCCCCAGCGTTCTCTATGCGGTTTCTGGTATATGGACTCCAGAGAATAATCGGGTAAATAATTTCTGAAATTATTAAGTGCAGGACATGGAGTCAGGTGATTCGGACATGAGTTTTTAGGGTCAGATCCTAAATTTCAATGAACATTTGGGTCGAAGACAATCAACCACTGTGGAATAACCACGTAATGCCCATTCTACAAACAAGTAGTACTACAAGTAGTATGAATCTTATATGGCAAAGAAGTTATACCGTACTTCCGACATAGATACTAACTAAAAGCCCAGACACGTGTTTCGCCGATGTTTCTGCTGCTGTGTGACACAGCAACGAGGGGTTCGGCTCCTCAGTGGGTCCCCCAGCGTTCTCTATGCGGTTTCTGGTATATGGACTCCAGAGAATAATCGGGTAAATAATTTCTGAAATTATTTAGTGCAGGACATGGAGTCAGGTGATTCGGACATGACTTTCTAGGGTCAGATCCGAAATTTCAATTAACATTTGGGTCGCAGAAAATCAACCACGTAATGCTCATTCTACAAACAAGTACTACTGCAATTACTATTAATATTGTATGGCAAAGATGGTATACCGTACTTCCGACATAAGTACACTGTATATATAGAGAGGGAGCGAGGACGCTAGGTGCTGTATAAGTCTGCCTGACTATCAACTGATTTACTCTCTAGTCGCCGCCAACTTGACAAGATCGTAATATGCGATCCAGCTCAGATAGCAACGGATACGTCAGCTAGTAGTACGGGACCGGTGGTATATGGCGTTTTCTGGGTTGTTTAAATGAAGAAAAGGAGAGCGCCAACCTAATCCTTACTCTATCCATCGTTTTCGTTAGGTTTAGGCAGTGGTTGCCGGGTTAGTAGGTTGCACATTAGTTTGTTGTCCGGACACGTGCAGCTTGCTAGATCCGGTGGGTTTACGTCACGCCAACCACTATGCGCGATGTCATTCCTAGCTGACCTGGCACCATTTTTTATGGAACCTCGATGGGAGCAAGAGTAGGGCCGGTCCTGTGCGATCTTTCATTGCCACATTTAAAACTGATGCGTTTTAAGACTAATTTTGCATCCTTATAGTCAAAGCCTGAAAAGTTTCCAGTTGAGCCGATACTTCGGTCCTCCTACCGCCAACGAACTATAGCCTCTGACACTGCTAATCCGGCAGCGAATGCTAACCCTAGCGAGCACAATGGATAAAGTAAGGGTTAGCTTTGCATGCCATACAGTCGTGTATTTCACGCTGATGTATCCTTTGTTCCCTGAGTTTGGTCACATATTGTGATCTTTCAGCCAAATCCGTAGGGTACGTAGGGACCTCATCGTTTCCAACAGTCCAACTATGTATCTCGTGACTGACAAAGCTCGCTGCAATGTGATGAGAAGTTCCTCGGAATTCGCGAACGTCTTGAACCCAGTTGAACCTTTTTCCACATATCTAGACTACTTTGCAAATTCTTTTTGTATATCTCGAGGTTGATTTGTGTGAATATTACGCTCCTTTGGTATCTGAATATTTTTTTGTTCATGGGACCTCCTCTCTTTGCGGTAAAATAATTCCATCCTCTCTTAAGCACTGCGTGGGTTCTTAAAAGCGCGCATTCTCTATCTCTCTCCATGCTGGGTGAATATATAGTTTTCTGGACACTCATTTTGACTACCTCAGGAGACACTATATTTCCTTACCCACTGAGATCATAATTTTCCTGCATTTTCGGATCAGCGTGATGATGCATACGTTGGACGCCGGCCTACGCTTCACCCATATTACTTCCGCCTGGATCGCCTCATTATACTGTCCTGAAGGGGGTGAGGAGTGTCGGGGGGAGGGGGTGAGGAGTGTCGGGGGGGGGGTGTTGGCGTTCGCTGATCTGCACCGATTGCGAGACAGAAAAGGGCGTTCCGTTTTACCTTGGATCCCCCCCCCGCTAGGCTCGTAGGTGGTAGTCTATCAACGAGCAGTTAATGATCCTGGAAGATAAATCTCCTGGGCTAGGCCATAATTAGAATTTATTGCCGAATAAGTGTACGTTCGCGCAGATCACCTGCCGAGATTCTCTTTCGGTTTTCATCAATGCTTTCTTAGACGGCACTTTCATTTTCGAGGATCAAAGCTGTGGCCGTCTATTACTGTATCCTATGGGAAGCAAGAAGTCAACAGAGCCGAAAATCGTCTGTCTGTAGGTGAAATGGAACCGCCGATTTTACATCGCCTGCTCTTCGCAGATATCAACCAGCTGTGCCAATGGGTCGATGTTCCCTCCTTCCTAACTCACCGTCCAGGCCGGACGGAACTGTCTCTGTGACTGTTCCGTCCGGCAATCCCGTGTGACTTAATATTCTTTACTGGGCATAGGTCTATTTCCTAACTGGTAGGACATTGGACGGTAAGGATAACTTATATGGCCCCATAAACCGGACATTGGAATAGGACCGCCCCCACCGAATAATAACGGTGGCTCTGCGTATAATTCCAAGGAGGGTAGTTATTCTCGTGTCCTGGCCGTAGTCCTAACCTTAACCCTACAGTGCACACTCACCCTAAACGTATCATAAACTTGTTTCCCCTAGAGATGGGCGCAAAGGCACCTGTATTCTGGGCGGTTCTTGTGTCCATGTTCTGTTTAGGGTGCCATATAAGTTACCCTTGCCCATTTATCTTAAAATTTGTCATGAGCACCTGTTCCGCGTTCAGCTGTCGAACCTCCCGGGACATTAAGTTGTTGGTAAGATTTAATCAACCATTCCAGTCTCCCTTGTCTTCCTGGGTACTATTTACTTAATTTGTTCCAGTTGATAATGTGTGATCACCTCTTTTTAGCCTGTTGGCTTGTCCCGCGGACCCGGCGGCGTCGGTGGTGGCGGATTACCCCAGGCGCCCCTGGCACCCGTTTTCCGCAACGCTAACTGTCCCTTCTTCCCCGTTGGGCCGGCCTCTAATGGCGGAGGTACGGGCTGTCACCCCTCTCCCCAATCCCAGCAGCAGCAGCGCCTCTCTGGTGGTGTCAGCGGGGACGTCTTGATGCACCCCATGGGTGGCGGTTCCCAGCTGCAATTCACACCTACCGGCGGCGTACAGTCTCGCCAAATATATGGTCAATTGCGTCCTTCTGGTCAGCCCCAACCACCGCCTTCTGCCGAGGGACGGGTAAGAACTTCTGCACCTTCTCCTTGGTCGTTCTCAGTTATTTTGTGGCATGACCCTAACTCCGTCTCCTGTCCATCAGAGCTTCAGTATAACCGCTAGACCGCACGTTCTCTTCAGTCTGAGTAGAGTGCTCTTGGCAGAGTATGTTCTAGGGTTCGTCTCTCACGCACGCTGCTCATTTCCTAGACTGACTGCTAACCGGGAGTTGATCCCCCTGTGCTGGATGGTGACTACCACTGTCCCCGGCGAGCAGACACCACTGGGGTTTGAGTTTTGTTATATTAAGGTAGACTTGCGCCGCACCAGCACCAATCACTCCGTTCATGACAAGTTGACCGTCGTATCCAACGAGGTGCACTGTGTACCTCACAGCAAGGTGACTGTCGGATTGTCGTTATCTTTGCATTTGCACACATGTGAAAGGGACGAGAGCGAAACAGCTACAGGGACCTTTTAAAAATCCTGGCCCTAAGGGTTGACAACTGATGGGACAATGCTATCCAGTGGTCGGAGATCCGTGTTACAATGGCTCCCTTTAAATTGGGTCGGATAATGACGCCCACCGATCATGCGGACCGGGGGCCAAGCAACACGAGCAATGGTGTCTAATTGGCGGGTCAGGCACTTTGTGCACATTCGTTCATGAACACTCACCGATCGCTAACGGAACTCACTCGTCCCGTTCTGCCTTGGAGCTCGCTCTCGAGCCCCGCCAGCAGCCGCAAAGCGGGATCTAAATCGGCGAGAAAATGAGCCCGTAGCTCCCTAGTTAGCGCGCCGGCCTTCTAATCAACAGATCGCGGGTTTTGCACCACCTGGGTTGAGTTATGACTAACTGATGACGGCTAATGAGCCGGGACTGACTATTCCAGTCCCCCTTGTCTTTGCCGGCAATTTTCATCTCACACTCATCGTCAGTCGTCTTATTGTGCCAGCTACCATGAGAATGCAACGAGAAAAGGAGGTTGATACTGTTTAAGACCCATCGCTGCCCCCCCCCCCTCCGGTAGTTGGGCTTCTTGTCTATTTCGATGGGCGATGAGGCGGTATCAGGGAAATACAGCAAATTCTTTAAACTGTTTTAAGACAGTTTTGTACTGAAGTGGTGCACAATAAAGATGCGGCGTCACGATATCTCCTCCGAAATGGTCTCTTAGTAGGTGAAAAATCTTACCGCAAGTGCAGTGGTTCGGTTATGTTCACGAACAAGAAGGTCCCTGGGCAGAACGTTTCGGTATGGGGGGTGCACTGCTGGTGTGTTTGTAAAGTGGATTAAGACCACATCGTAACAATCCTATGCGAAATTATCGAATTATTATTATTATTATTATTATTATTATTATTATTATTAACTGTGCCTGGTGCATTCTAGATTGATTACTTATGAAATCCTGCTTGGGCAATCCGCTTATAGTATCAGAATTGATGGATTCCATACGTTGCATTAGGTTGAGCAGGTAACTTGACCCAAGTGTGATTTAAATCATGGCTCCCGGTGGAGGCCTCGCAGCCCACTTGGCTAGGGCTTTGGCTGTACATAAGCCTTTCCCTTGCTGGCGTGGGTTCGAATCCCTCGGAGACTGCCGAGTTTTTCACAAGTGGGTCAAATTAATTATTCAAATCTGCCAAAATCTTCCTCTGATTATTTATTGCTTACTTGTTGTTATTTAATTCATATTTAATTTTCACAATATGGATACCATATTTTAAATCTACTTTTTTACGACTGCATGTAAGGGTAGGAATCACGCTATAATAGCACCCAGTTTTGTTTACTGTCCTTATCACAAGCTGAAATTCAACTTATCTGCATACCCGAGTTTCTTCCCCGTTTGCCTCTCATTTGTAGTCAGCTGGGCTAGTTTTCTTGATCTAAACTCCACTGACTTTCTGGTCACATGTTCTTATTGTCCTCAGATTAGCTTTTCCAACCCCACCATCAACGCCTTGATTTCCCCTGACCCGCCGCAGCCACCCCCAATTTTCGGTCAGTTGGAACAAGTGTACATGCAGGGCTCCTGTGGCGGTGCTGTTGGGTCGTCTGGTACTTTCTTTCGAAACTTTCCGACACTGCCAATAGTCTCTGCTCCCTCCGTGACTTTGCGACACCAGGCAGCACCCGCCAGCACCACCACCACCACTGCAACACAACCGCCAGGTACACTGTTTCGGTCTTCCCCCGGAGGAAGACAAGTGGCTGAACCGGCACCGCTCTCTAGTGTCAAATCCAACTTTGGACAAGGCTTCCAACATTCGATGACAATCCAGCAGCCCGTCGGCCCTAGCTGCAACGGTGGCGGCGGACCCTCTCTCAATTCCTCCTCCTCTGCCTCCTCCTTCACGGGGTCACCTGGCAACGTCTCTGATCATCATCAACAACAGTTTTTAGCGGCTGCAGCAGCGGTCACGGCAACTACCTCGTCGCAGCAGCAGCAGCATCCCTATGGTCAGATGTACCCACATTCCCAGCCGCCGGTCTTCAATCGGTCCACGCCCGTTAAAATGACACGCCAGATGAGCCAAACCGCCCCTGGCAGTGGATGTAAGCTACCCCCATCCTTTTTGGCCATCTGCCGGACCCGATCTATGCTACTCCCCCTTAGTTCTTCGGGCTTTTCAAACTCTCTTCACAAATCCTGTCCATCTGTCCTCTAGAATAAAAATTTCCTAAAACTCCAAGTTGATCGGGTGTAGCTCTTTTGATTCCATTGTCACCTATCCAACCGAGTGGGTAAACAAAGTGTATTGTCAGCATCTATAGTGAATCGGTCCGTCTATGTGGCCTTGGGTTTACTCATATCCATGGTAAGTTTTGCAGCTTAATTCACGAGCCACCCAGTTTATTGATGAAGACATGGGGGTAGAGTACAGCACTAGGACAGGCAGTTGATTGTGGTAGTTAGTGGTGCGCTCACCGATAGCGTCACGGAACACACTCTTCCCATTATGCCTTGGGGCTCATTCTCGAGCCCCACCAGCAGCCGTTCAGCGTCTTGTATATTATAAACAGAAAAACATTACCAACAAATACAAGCTAGACCGGGACCATTTCTGACTTATTAGAAGTTGTCAGCTAGCCATACCAAACCGCGGGTATGGCAACACCGGAGGTTCGAACTCGTGACACGTTCTAACCATTGAGTTACGGGCACGTTGTCGTGTCAGTTGCGATAGGTATGTTAAAGTAAGTTCTGAGCTCTTTCTCGGGTCTGTCATTCAACTTACGAGATAACAGTTTAGTTTCAGACTGACCAATCAAAATTGTCCTTTATCCTCTTGATTATTTACGTTCAACTCTCTGGCACTCACTTAGTCTGTGTTTTCGCTTGGTAGGCCCGACGTGCCTGCTGATCGAATTTTCATCCCACGCTTTGGCCCTTGACTTACTTATTTGGCATCTTTGCAGGACAAACCCCAAGATGTAAGCTTGTTCCATACTGTAAGCAGACAGTTCGCCAAACGGTTGCAACCTGGTCTGTTGTTTTCACCCAACTTGACCTCCATAAGTGTGGGAGACGTGACAATAATTGCACTCGGTACGGCTAGGGTCTTGCGCGATTTAGCTGACTTTGATAATATCGCAACTCTCCGCACGGGACAATCGGGGCCAGCGAATCCGGAGAGTTCCACCAGCGACGCGAATCTAACATCCAAGGTTCGAGAGCCATGATCATCTCCTTGTGGACTGTGCTATGTCAGGTTTTGGTTGACCACGGTGGACATCGTCGGACTACGAGGTTAAACTAACTGACGTGTGTGTGTGTGCGTGTGTGTTTTTTTTGTGTCCCCTAAACGGGCCACGTGGTAGATGCGTTGGACCAACACGGGGGCAGAATTAGGGCATGGCAGGCGTTATTTGGGTTGTGCTCCCATAGCAAATGCCGAACATGGAGGTGTGGTGGCAGGCCTAGGGGCGACTAGGGCTTAGGGGACCCAGCCGCGCCAGCTACCTGCGTCTTCTCCCGCCTCCGGTCTTCTTGACTTTATCTTGACACCGGACTCAGGTGGGGGAGGAGGAGAGATGCGGTAGATGCAGCGCAAGTCTTCTATCACTTTAAAACTAAATCACGCGCAAGTCACCGTCCCTGCTCCAATTTCCCATGCGGGCATACGGTGGACATCGTCGGACTACGACGGTCGAACTGTCGTGTGTGTGTGTGTGTTTTGTGCCCCCTAAACGGGCCACGTGGTAGATGCGTTGGACTAACACGGGGGCCACATCAGGGCATGGCATGCGTTATTCGGGTTGCGCTCCGCTAACAAATGCGGAACATGGAGGTGTGGTGGCACGCCAAGGGACGGCTTGGACTTAGGGGACCCAGCCGCACCAGCCACCTGCGTCCTCTCCCGCCTCCGGTTTTCTTGACTCTGTTTTGACACCGGGCTCAGGTGGGGGAGAAGGAGAGAGTGCGGTAGATGCAGCGCAAGTCTTCTATCACTTTAAACTAAATCACGCGCAAGTCACCGTCCCTGCTCCAATTTCCCATGCAGCATACGGTGGACATCGTCGGACTACGACGGTCGAACTGTCGTGTCGTGTGTGTGTGTGTGTTTTTTGTGCCCCCTAAACGGGCCACGTGGTAGATGCGTTGGACTAACACGGGGGCCACATCAGGGCATGGCATGCGTTATTCGGGTTGCGCTCCGCTAACAAATGCGGAACATGGAGGTGTGGTGGCACGCCAAGGGACGGCTTGGACTTAGGGGACCCAGCCGCACCAGCCACCTGCGTCCTCTCCCGCCTCCGGTTTTCTTGACTCTGTTTTGACACCGGGCTCAGTTGGGGGAGAAGGAGAGAGTGCGGTAGATGCAGCGCAAGTCTGCTAACACTTAAAACTAAATCACGCGCAAGTCACCGTCCCTGCTCCATTTTCCCGTGGAGAATACGGTGGACATCGTCGAAATCGACGGTCGAACTGTCGTGTGTGTGCGCCCACTTCCTTATCAGACAACTGACCGACTCGGACAGCGGTTTGACTGTGGGGGTGGGTGAGAGAGTGAGGTCGACAGCTCAGCGCATGTTCCTCACTATAAACAATCTGATGTGCTTGAAACTATCACGGTGCGCTAAAAGCCGTGGCTCGGAAAGTTGCCAACTGACGGGATAACTCGGACCGCGTAGTCAGTCCAATGTGTGTTCTGTGTGGAGTGGCTGACTGGTGGACTGAGAGTCAGGCTGCAATGGCTCCTTCTTAATGTGGCCTTTATGGCACTCACACTTCGTGGGATCTGAGCCAGGTGTGGTGGTACGCCCAGGGGTGGCTCCGGCCGCGCCAGCCACCTGCGTCCTCTCCCGCCTCCGGTCTTCTTGACTCTGTCTTGTCTCCGGGCTCAGGTGGGGAGGAGGAGAGAGTGCGGTAGTTGCAGCGCAAGGCTACTATCACTTAAAACTAATTCACGCGCAAGCCACCGTCCCTGCTCCACCCTTCCATGGAGCATTCGGTGGACATCGTCGGACTTTGATGGTCGAACTATCGTGTGTCAGGCTGCGATGGTCCCTTCTTTACGTGACCTAGCTATCCCACACATGTGAGCTGTGAACCGTTCAACCCTCTGTTGTGTGAAATCCTAGTGCTTGTGTTTGGGGTCTATGTTGTTTACGTGGTACGCGTAGACGAGGTTACCAGCAACTGCACCCACTCTCGCATCAGACAACTGACCGGCTCGGACAGTGGTCTGATTGTGGGGAGTGGGTGAGAGAGTGAGGTCGATGAATCACCGCATTGTCCTCACTATAAACAATATGACGCGCTTGAAACTATCACGGTGTGCTAAAAGCCGTGGCTTGGAGGGTTGCCAACTGATGGGATAACTCGGACCACATGGTCAGCGCAGTGTGTGTTTTCTGTGGAATGGCTGACTGGCGGACTGAGAGTCAGGCTGCAATGGCTCCTTAATGTGAACTTTATGGCACTCCCACTACGTGGGATCCGAACCAGGTGTGGTGGCACGCCGAGGGGCAGCTCTGGCCGCGCCAGCCACCTGCGCCCGCTCCGGTCTTCTTGACTCTGTCATAACAACGGGCTCAGGTGGGGGAGGAGGCGATAGTACGTTAGATGCAGCGCAAGGCTTCAATCACTTAAAACTAATCCACGCGCAAGTTACCGTCCCTGCACCACCCTTTTGTGGAGCATACGATGGACATCGTCGGACTACGATCGTCGAACTGTCGAGTGCGTATGTCATATGTGTGTGTGCCCCCTAAACGGGCCGCATGGTAAGTGCGATGGACAAACACGGGGACCAAATCAAAATATGGCAGGCGTTATTATTCTGGGATGCGGTCCCATAAAAAATGGCGAACATGGGGGTGCGCTAGCCCAACGTAGGCACGCGTAGTTGCAGGCTCATGCCGCACCCCGCTCTCCCACTCCGTGGGCGATGTTTCAATCTGTGCCCGACCTCGCCTCCGTTATTACTGATAGGCAAATGAGGGAAGAGAGATTGTGGTAGGTGCAGTGTAAGCCTGCTATAACTTTAAACTAATTTGCGCGCAAGCCACCCGTCCCTGAACCACCTTTTCTGTGGAGCATTAGGTTGACATCGTCGGACTACGATGGTCGAACTGATGTTTGTGTGTGTTACGCACGCGAATTTTTGTTGTTGTCAGAACAGAGGACGAATTTTTAGTTTGTTCTGATAATTGCATATCGCTGGCTGTCGGTTGTTATCTCATTCGGTATTCAGCCACCTGCTCCCTATTCATCCTCTTGATAACACGGCATTTTTAACCAACCGTTATCTGAATCCGATGCGTACCCACCCCCCACTCACCGTCCTTACCTCTATAATCTTACTTCTGAATGACTATGTGCGTACGTGGCTTTCCCATCCTGAGTATTTATCCGAGGCCTCAAAATTCGGACCATTGGCCCATGTGTCTGTCCGAAGGCTGAGCCCGTTTGTTTGTTTGTACTAGTTTTGTCCCGGTTACCCCATGTAAACAATTGCGTCTTTAATTCAGCCCCCCTCCCCCCAGCTGTGCGCCTGTCGTTACGCGGACCCTCACACTTAATTTTGTTTGTACTTTAAGTCACTTGACTGCCCGCCTCGCAACGCATCAGCTCCTCATTTTCCTCGATGCTTCACTCTTCTCTGTACGTGCGCTGGCAGTAGATTTATTTCGTCACCCGCTCACACTGTGTACTACTGGGCTCCGAACCTCGCATAGGCGGTGATCATGACAACGGCGATCCTGGCGGCAGAGGTGGCCTCGTTTTGGGATTCAGTGCCGCGACCGACACACTTCTGCCGCACGCGCTCTGCGATAACTACGTGTGTCCTCACAGACCACTTGGCTTACAATTGGTTTGTCGTCCTATCCTCAGTGCGCTCTCAAGGTCATTAAGGGGCCGACAGTACACTTCCATCGATTGGCGTTCGCGTTGTTATTCTAGTATTACCGCAGGCCAGATTTCTGCAGTGAGGGCTAGATCCTCGACTAGGTCGGTCTTCTATTTGAGTACTGGTACGGCTGTGATTATGCCTGGTCTCTTCGAGCTGGAAGGTTGGTGTATCGTACACAGCTTACGGTTAGTACTCAGTAGATAGCACCTGCAGGTGCTTTGCGTCTCGACTATGATACATCCATGTAGCGTACTCGACTGCCGATCATAAAAGGCGCCTTAATGACTCTCGAACAGATTAATAGTGTGAGTACCGCTGCGGTTTTACTGGCTCCGCAGATCATCACCACCTCAGGTGAAACACGAGCCTCAGAGCTCCCCCTCTAACTCCGGTGGTCTAGTTACCTCCGAGCATAACGGTTGTTTGTTTTACTGGTTATTTGTACAGAAGAAAAGGTTAAAATCTCGTCAGCTTTGACTCTACGGGTTTCTACAGGATTCAATCTAACCATTAGAGTTAGTCGGTGCTATTTGCGTCTAGAAAGCTAATTCACTGAAACCCATAAATTGAATAAGAACAATCGTTCTGCACGGCTTCCCGTGTTCAATGTATTTATTTGCCCATGAACAGGTATTTCATCGCAGTGGACCAGTGTTCAGTCAGACCTAGAGGAGAAGCTCCCGCAGCAGCAGCAGCAGCAGCAACAACAACAACGGATGTTTGTCAACTCCTTTCAGGATTCTCGGGACAACAGTAACAGCCAAAAATTCTCCGCCCCCCTCAGCGTTCCCTCACCCCGGACCTTACAACAGCAATCACAATCGACTTCAAGAAACCAGCAGTCGCACTCGCTGACTCCAGTGCCAGCGGCAGTTGACTCGGACTCCTTCCCCCTCTTATTTGATACTGTTGAGATCAATCATTCCAATGCTGCTGGGGCTGATGGTTCCGAATTGTTTGGATTCTATGACAACATTGACGGCCTCCAAGAGGGCGGTGGTGGTGGTGGTGGTGTGGGCGGCGGCGGCTATTTGGTTTTACCCGCGGCGACTAGAGAGAACAGTTCTCCTGGCAGGTCAGAACGGAGTCTCCTAATGTCGGCGACGTCATTGTCAGCGTCTGGAGAAGATCCTAATCAGCCAGCACCGACACTCATTCCTGTCGACGGCAGGGAGGATACGGTTAGCGGTCTGCTGGCCGGCTCCTCGCACATTGGCAATCTCTCTGAGTCCCTCGCCAGCACCGGTGTCCACAACCGCGCCTCCACCAGAGGTCATCATGACAACTGCGGGTGGAGGCAGTTTGTCCCTTCTGTCGGTAATGTCTGCAGACTCTGAGATGGTGACTGTGGAGGGGGCGGGGGATATAGCAAGTAGCAGACAAAAGGCCTGCAACAGGGCCTCCAGTCCCCAGTGGATATGTTCGGCCGATGGCGGGGGCGTTTACACGGTTCCCTGCGCTGTTCCCCCTCCGATGGTGTCTCTCACGCTTCAGATGGTCGGAGAGAACCAAAACGTAAAGTGTTCTACTTATCAGGTAGACTTTATGCGCATTTGCGCCTATTCCTCTTAATTCCACACAAACCTTGCGTCCCTAGAAAGTCTGTGTTCTCTTTGAAGCAGTTATCGTTTTTGTATTCGCAGGTGTTCACACTCACTCTCCCAGCGTGCTAATTTACAAGTCCTTTCAAGAGTAGGTCCAAGTCGTCCCAGCGCGTAGTTGCCGTATTTCACGTCCTGTAGAAACTTCGTCAGCCTCGACAGGGTTCTGACAGCTAAAACCGCGGCAGTCCAGGAAACCCGAAGCTGACACAATATAACAATGTAATATTTTGACCTTCGTGACAAAGCCAACCGCGTGTCCCACCGAGTGGGCACAGTACCGGCGACTTGCGCAGTGGCTGACAAAACCAAACAGTCCATCTACGCATGCCACACATAGCCTGGTCTCCACTGCATGTATCGAGCTTCTGGAAGTGCGACTCAAATCTCAAAGGTGATACTAGCATAATGGCCACAATGAAAATGAGTCTTTACAGCCTGCCTCTGAGTCTTCCTGTGACTTCAAGATACTCCCACGAGAGCCGAGGTATCCCGTCGCTTGGTACCCTTCCAAGCCACGACTCTCACCGCGCTAGAATAATTATAACTGGGACTTCGCTAATTTGCCGTCGGGATGGATTCTCAAGTGTCGGCCTCACTCTACCCTCTCCCATATACCAGTCCACTGTCCAAACCTGTCAACCAACTAGTGATGGGTGGCAGTATGTAGTCAGCCGTGCACATGACTGTTCATTGCACTTTGACGTTTAGGAGATGATGTTTAATGATGGCTAGTTTGTATACGTTGGCCCTCAGGAATCAACTTTCTGGTCTATAAAACTGGACTGCTTCGATGGTAGATTCTTCAATCCGAAGTGTATGAGCGATGTTATTTATGCTTCATTCGCATAACTCTCCTAGGGTCCAGTTGGTCATCTAACGTCCTACCCTCTTGAGTCACCCTCTGTCGGCTGAGCCAGCGAATATGCGGTGATGTGGGGGAGCGGTGTCCACCCGTCCGTCTTGACCGCGGCACGGAAAAAGGGCACTTCTGTCCATGGGGCTTCGGACGTAGCGCCTGCTCTGCTGAGACTGTCGCGTGGTGTCAAACATTGATGGGCGGTGTCCCCGACGAAAATGAAGGATATTTAGAGTAGCTGTGCTATCTCGTAAAATGTTAATCACATTTCTCAAATGGGTTTTCACTTTGAGATGATCGTTTAAGTAGCTTTGTAATATTAATTATCGTGCAGCATAATCCCAAGCTTTTTTCAGTCACATCGGAATATCGGCTTTTTTATGACCCTCTTCTCGACCGCCTTCGAAATCCTCGCTCTATACAAAAAGGGCTACTTATGTAGTATAAAACGTTTACCACCGATCCTCGACGCTCTTCTAAATTCAAATTCAAATATTCTTTCCTATGCAGATTTGGTAGCGAATTACGTCTTCTTCCTATTTCATACTTGAAGCAAGGTCATCTATCGGTTTTGAAAAGGTTTTTGCTTGTGGGAATTTTTAAGACCGTTAAATGTCCATTCATAAAGCAAAGCATCTGTCCATTTAGCAAGGCTGCTTACAACATAGCCCATATTAATTGCAACCTTTTGTGGGTCCCAAATGATATCTCCCTTATAGCATAGAGAAACGTGTGATTCTCCTTAGATGTAATGTACACTTCGTGTCGTTTGGAAATCCTTAATCCAAATATTACGAAAGGTCTGACTCAAAATTATTCGGGAATTGAACAAAAGTTTTTAAAAGCAAACTATATCCTTTCTTCAAGTACAAAATTGAAAGGAGACGTAATTTGCTACCAAATGAGCACAAAAAATAATATTTTTCTCGTTGTTATTTTTATAAGAAATATTTGAATTTATAAGAGCATTGAAAATCAATGGCCTATAATTCATATTACTTATGTAGTCATTTTTACAGCGTGGTTTCCGCAGGCGGCCGGAAGGAGGCTCGTTCCAAAACCGCGACCTCAACGTGACTGAAAAATTTTTCGGAGTATTCTGCACGATAATTACATTCTAATTACATTCTTCTAATCGAAAACACGTTTCATAATTTATTTTCGCATTTCGTGCGATAGCATATCTACTGTATGCCTTGCTGGCCGTCATCAGCCAGGCGCTAGCACACCCAAAGTTGTAGCTTGGATCCAATGAGCACATGCTCTATTCATTTACACTACTGATTTGCACTACTGATTTACACTACTGATGACGGCTATTCCAGGCCCACTCCCTTACCTTTGCGGGCAACTCCCCTTTAGGCATCCCTGCCTAGAGTGTTTGCCCTGAGGGCTTTCTCTAATGGTTCCGTTTCCTTACGTTCTGATTCTTATTAGCGCTCAAAGAACACACAGTCCACCCACCACTCGGCTGGAACTCCCCAGCAGGACGAATCGCGTCAATTTTACCCCTCTGACGATATAGAGGCCACCTTATTCCTGCAACAATAGTGGCAAGACAGGACACTTAAGTGCCTCCCGCGTTAAACCCCGGGCAGTACGGGATTGGTAACAGTCTGCACCGCAGCCATCTCGTCAAACACGCCACCTTCCGTCCGCTGTTGACCCCCCACCCCCATAAGGAGGGTCCACTTTGAGTTCACTGCCTTTAAAGGGTCGCTGGAACGTCACCGGCTCCTTTTTTTCTGTGAGTTTCTACTTCCTTTTGGTGGTTTCTGTCCCCTTCTCCGCTTCCAACCCCCTCCCGAACTATGCTCTTTTTTAAATGCCCGTCTTTCCCTATTTCCATGGGTTTTCCCCTCGGTACCTGATTTCCCCCATTACCCTCTTTTCCTGTTATGCGCACAAAATATACGTCCTCAAGCAACTATGACTTGTTCTGTTCAGACCCGTGAACGCCACAGTTTTTGAGGTGAAAAGGGTTCATCCTCTCTTTATTTTAGGATGTTTCAATTAATAGGGGGTTTGGGCAGATTTGAATAATTGATTTGACCAACTTGTTAAAATCTCGGTGGCCTCGATGAGATTCGAACCCACGGCACCGAGAATAAGGCTTAAGTAGAGTAACTTGATTCAAGTGTGATTAAAATCACGGCTCTCAGTGGGGCCTCGTAGCTCAGATGGTAGAGCGCTGATGGTAATCAAGTTTTACACTTGCTGTCGTGGGATAGAATCGCACCGAGGCCGCCGAGTTTTCACAATTGGTTCAAATGTATGCTTCATGTAATAAAATATTTTCGTGACCTCGTGTGGTGGGTTGTGCCATGGTGTGCTTTCTGGCATTCTGGTGGATTTCCCCGTTCAAATAACCACCTTTGTCAAAGTTGTCATCGGTAGCCCGTCCTTTCATAGCCTCAGGTCGGTAGCGGAGGCCTCATGGCTAGGATCCCGACTTAGTCATCCATAGGGCTTGCTACGATACCCATTTAGGCTACCGATCCTCAGCCTGCCGGATGCCATCGGAATCTTTCACGGTCACATGTTAGTGGCATTCGCCGACGCGGCCAGATTGAAGGATGACGTATTGAAATTCCGTCTTGAGTCCTCAGAGGTAGTCGCCTTATGCTTAATACTAAGTGATTCGGAATACTCACCGAAAACTGCAACAAAGGCAGGAGTAGCCGTTTGCCGTGTTGGTTCGGGTGCGTCTAGTCATTCTGGTCGTTGTCAACAGTGTCTAGACGACCAGAGGTTGGCTCGGGCGCAGTGGCTGACAGGGCTAAACAACCCATCTACGCGTGCCAAGTCACATAGTCCCTACAACATTTACTAGGCTTTCACGAGAGCGGTTCGGATCTCGCAATCATGAGACAGCCATTTAGCCTGCCTCTCAGTCCTGATAAGAGCTGAGTTATCTCGTCAGTTGGCAACCTTCCAAACCACAACTCTTAGCTCGTCGGGACAAAATCTAGTTTGTCAGTTTTATTATAGTGAGGAACGTGCTGATGTGCAGTGAGGATAGATTACCCAGTGTCGGCCTCGGTCTACCTTCCCTCTCCCGTGCAATGGCTGGCGCAACACGAAGGCCTGTCTTCAGGTGTTCCATCAAGCACATGCATGATAATAGTTATTGGCCTCCATAGGTTCTACACAGCCTGATTAACGCGTGCAGTGAGCCAAACGGACCTCGTTTTGGTCTGTTGCCTCTAACGCGCGGCCCGTTGAAGGGACAGTGCCGTGTTAGAGCCTACCAGTATACGATGGTAACATTCAGTACTTTGAGCATAGTGCCAACTTGCCCCCACTATGATCTGACAGCTCACTCATTGCCGATAGAAGCGAGCAAGCGAGTTCTCGGAAGCAGCTCAGAAGGTGTGATCGCTGGAACAAGAAGTTTATTTGGTCTGACGTCTTGGGTTCTCATTCAAACCCATCCTCAGTTACAGTCGCAGAAAATGGGATAAGGAGTTCAGTATTTATAGAATTCAGTTGCCAGGCGATCACATGCCTATACTACTTAGCAGCGCTTGAATTCAGCTTTGGGAATCGTCGATGATGAGATGATTGCTTATGGTCGGTACCCGAGTCGTTCATAGCCATGATTTCCTCACCATTTTTGCTTCTTGGCGTGACGATAACTCGACAATTTGATTTGCTGTTCCCTCACTCATTGGTCTAGTCGTACACCTGCGAATCTCTCGGATCACGACCGGAAAATCTGTGCCGGCAGTCCTCACAACCACCCGCTACACCTTGTCAGCGTGTTCAGCCGTCGCATGAACCACTTGGACCACGGAGATATCATCAAAACAACTAAACACTACTCCATCACTCATCTTTCTTGCAATAAGGTAATTCTCTAGCCACGTTGCCGATGGCATTCCCTCGCGTGCGTGTGCGCATGACCGCGTTAGATGGAAGCTACACCACTCCGCCCAATCCCATCACCAGTCGGGTGGTGTATGAGAAAGGAAATGGGGCGCGAGGTCAGTACTAAGCTACCATTCCCCGTGGGAAGTCTACACGATCCTCACTGCAGTGAATTAGGTGCGCTGACAGGCTGCAAACTGCCATAATGACAGGATCCTCCTTCCTGCACTTTAAATTATGTAAGATCGGATGCTAGCTCATTTGGAGTTCGAGCCCAACACTTATGTGGTACGTGTGGACGAATTGTTTGACTTTGATCGACACTAAGCCCATAGGCAATGTTGGCGATTTTCCTTCGCTATAAAAAAATAATTCATGCGAAAATCACCACAGAGTCCTATTCCGGCATGACTAGGCCTAGGTCAGATGCCCTCACCGTCTCGGCTGTCTTTTTTGATCAAAGCTTAGGAAAATATTGCACAGGCACTGGTCATGTCAGCTGGGTAATCATTCGAAGCTGTAGTAGCAAGTGCTCAGAGTTTGTGTCAGTATGCCTTCTGCGCTTTCACTTGTCCCCATGAGACCACCCGCACGGGCTCTAGGTATGCGCCCCAAGACAAACATGGCAAACGAGTCTCCTCCTGGAACCATTTCCTGCATAACAGCAGCCCATTGGGTGATTCAGAAGTCTTCCTGTTGTTAATAGAAGTGAATAGGAGAGTTCCAGGAAGTAGTCGCAAAGGAGACACAATCATTGGAACAAGAGGTTTATTAGTTCACGGCCATTAACGACTTGTGTTCGGACCGACAAGCCATCATCGTATTAACTATGACCACCAGTGAGGACCACGAGGATTTGCCACATAGGGAAGGTGTGTGGTTGCCTGGTATCCACGCCCTTTAAATACTGCATCGACCTGGTCGGTCATCTGCGAATCAATCGCACAGAAACTGGCGAACCAGGGCCTGGGGCCCCGACGTACAGTCGCCGCGCCCGCCTCCGCTGCCCTCACTGCTCCCATACATTCACACACCGCATGGGTCAATAAAATAATATAAGTAAATAATGTTGGCAGATTTTAATAATTCGTTTGAACCAATCTGAACCAATCGAACCTACGCCAGCAAGGGGATAGATTTAGTACAAACAACGCCCTAGCCAACTTAGCTACGAGGCCCCCACTGACAACGCTGAGTTTAGTCACACTTGGGTCAAGTTACCCGCCCAGCCTACTGCAACTTTTGGAATCCATCAATTCTACTACAGTTAGCTGGCTGCCCAAGCAGGATTTCCTAAGCAATCAATCTTGAATCCACCCGATGATGACCACACACAATTAATTGGTAGAGGATTTTGACAGATTTGAATAATTCGTTTGACCCACTTGTGAATAACTCTGGGGCCTCTGTAGGATTCCAACCCACGCCCTCAAAGGGCAGGTTTTAGTACAGCCAACGCTCTAACGAATTATTCAAATCTGCTACAATCTTCACTGGGACAAGTGCTTGACGTTTCTGATTCTCTCTCGAACCCACCTTCAGAGCCAGTCGCACAGCCACCGCGCATAATGACTAGAAACAAAATCTCATCACCACTCAACCTAAGAAAGAGTCTCTATGACTGACTTCAAGGTACCGCTCAGCCAGTTCCACCAGTGCAGTGTACAATATCATGAAGGAAAGTCGTTCCTGACAGAATTTACTTCTTAATGGAAGAGCACAGCCTATAAGCCCCAGTCAGCGCGGTTTCTTCAAGCGAAGTCGAGCGTCATCAGCCTCTTCACTTTAACAGACGTTTTCGCAGTAACTTTCAAAGTAAAGAGTGCGATTACTGGTTTCCCGGATAAAATGTATCAAAGTTGTAAAACATGCGGAACTTAATGATACTTTGTGTTGCATATACATGTTCAATGGGCGTTCGCATTTGGACAAAATATTGCAAAAGTTAGGATATGACTAGATTCTGCGTGATCTACCAACTTCGAATCGTTCAAGTTTATTCCGCGAAAATATCGCCTCCTGGGCGGTGTCCAACTGAGATGCCCGATCAATCAAGATTCAGTTAATTTTTGTCCTGCAGGCGAAATCAAAAACCTACGCCCATCAGCTATGTAAGACACTCTGAAGAGACGATTTGCACTCAACTCTACAAAATTTCGACCTTTAACAACTGGCGGAATGTGATTATTCACCCTTACATATGTGCTGTCAGTTAGGACAATCAACGTCTGTAATGGACCCTGTCCAATTAAGAGAAAAGTAAATTGGGTTTGTTGTGTTTTTAATCCGACTACAAGAAAGCATGTCCGAGGGACAAAAGGTTAAATTTCTTGAAGGTGCTTTTGTAAACACAGGTATCACCATTCCTGATAATAAACTGCGGTAGAACTATCCGCATCCCGAGGCCTGTGATTATCTGCTTCCCTAGCAAGAATGGTAATTTGTCATACGTTATCAGGAGACGGCACTGATGCAAGACTGTATACACCACCGCTAGCGTGTTCCTAAGTGTAGCAGCGCCTATTCCAGTTAAATCAATTAAAACTGTCCTAAAGTGAGTGCGCATAGAGGCATTTGACAACTTGGTCAGCCGAACTTGTGTCAAAATGGCCGCTGAGAACAGAAAATATGGTAGCAAGAAGTTCAATCACCAGGATCCGGTTAGACGATGATCACACGACAGAGTTCGAGGTCTTAATTGGAGCAACCTCTGAGCGTCGCCTACGCGGCGATACGGGGGAGAAAACCAGAACTGTGCAAGCCGTTGAACCATAAGATCCACTTCACCTGGTGTGGTAAATAGTCCATAAGACAAATAACCTTCCCCTCCATCTGCCCCCCATTAGCCCACATGACTGACTAATTATCCATATTTTGTAGCCTCCATCAAACTTGCCGAGTTTTCACTGTAATCAAAACCCGCTCACCTAAAATAACCCACCCCCCTCCTCATCGAACGCGCCCGCATCTCGGCTTAACATGCGGTTAACTTGGTTACCCCGTTTGATTGTCGTAGGCTCTCGCCTTATTGGACGACTAGCAAAGTCAATATGCGATGTCCGATAGGGATTTTAAACGAAAGGTCACGGCAGTTATGACACAATTACCTTCTGTGTGTTTTGCGTCTGTTACGTCGCTCTAGGTAAGAGCTCAGCGAGGCCTTTGACACAATTAATCACTGATGCAAGCATGTCGTCCAGCTAGTCATAAAAGCCAGCTGGAACGAGTGAGTTCCGTTAGCGATCGGTGAGCGTTCATCAACGAATGCAAGTCAATATTCCCGGTCTAAACCAACAAGACAACGAGCCTGTGGCTCAATGGTTAGAGCGTCGGACTTCTGATCAAAGGGTCATGGATTTGATCCTCGGGTGATACACCAGTGGGGTTGGGTGTGACGGGCTGACGATGGCTAATAAACCAGAAATAGGCATTCCGATCTACTTTGTCTTTGCCGGCGATATTCAACTATCTAGTTGGTTTGCACCAGAGTTGCAGCTTTTTGGCGCGGACTAGTTTTAGCACAAAAGGGTTTTGGTATAATGTCAGGTAGGATAATTTGTTGTCCCCGAGGTCTAAGACCAGTCAATCTGTACTGTCCTTACTTGAACATAAAAGGGTAGCTGACTTCCATTTCGCTTCTGGATTTCAACACAACGCATTTCAATGCCGCTAATTAAACTTCCAAGGTTTGATTCACTCAACGCATTCCTTGCCTGCTGAGGAGTCAACTTCAGTGGATTCATTGACGAGCATAGATGCCGTGCTCTCTTATTTGGGATAAGATAGGAGCTTAGATGAGGTCAGTTTATTGCTTTTTGCCACTCTTTCGCCCTTTGGTCCGGGCGCGCATCCTACAGTTGCCTTGCTGAAACAGCACACGCTCCATTGCTGTATTGGCTCACAAAAGGCTATAGTTGGGCATAGCATTCTCCCTTGCCTGTGAAAACACTAACTTTAACTTTTTGCAGGAAATCATAACTTCCAGATGATCACACTGTCATATCCAAATACTCATGCCAGTAATAGGTTCAATCGCCGGGGCCATCCAAATGAACTTTCTTTTCATCGGAAAAGGCCATCCTGCCTGGCTTACAGTGCAGATGACGCGATCCTCGGCTCAACTTGTCCGTTGTTCCTTGCGGTATTTTGTCAGTGGTGGTATTCGCCAGAGCTTTTGAAGAGCAAATTAATGATCAACTCTTTCTGATCCTGTGAATTGTAGTATGCAGGTTTCTGCCAGTTTCCTCTAGGGTTGTCCCTCTTATTGCAAAACTTACCATGTGTGCACTGGTGTTTGCATACACTGAAGAATGTAACAAACCCAGTGTTTGTTCTACACCAGTGCGTGTTTTGATTTCGTCAGCACATCCTATTGAAAGTCTACAAATCACGTCGTTGAACTGAACGTTGTATACGTACCCAGGTCTACCTGAAACTTCTTCCTCTGTAGCCTATTTTCAGGCGCAGACGCACCATGCGCAAGCACTATCGAGTAGGATGAAACTTGAACGTTCTGAAATTATCCAGAGGACTTTCGTTCCAAAACACAGACTGATCCTGGTGATAACTTCACCTCTCTACAGTTTTCAAATATTTATTTGGATTTTCTTTCGTCATTCGTTGTAGGCTAAAGTCAACACACCCAAACAAGAAGTAAGATATTTGGTTTAAGATTTTGACGGTTTTTGTCAAGTTTGCGCTACAAGTTCGAAAACTCCATCATCAACTTCCACTTGCTGATGCGTACACATCTTCCTCTTACGTACTTCTGGTCTTTTCACCCGAGGCGTATACCTCCTTTTCCTTCCAGTTCACCATGACTGTAGTCCGATTCCCCTGCTCTCAATTCGTCGATTGCACCGTTCTAGACACCCTTAAAAGGCGAATAATGGCGGCAGTTAGTCGATTACAGGAAGAATCGATTTGTGAGTGTTACTCACTGGGTTGCTGGTATTCCTTGTCCGATAGTGACTATCACTTCAGCCTGAGTGGAACTTAACATTCATCTCTTGTCACATTCCCCACCCAGACGTAAATAATTACTTATAGAATGTGGGGTTATTCCTTTCCACAATTTGCCTACACGTACCACAAATTTTTAGTTTTTACTCTCATGCAAATAACCGAATAGATCTAGGCAAGATTGTTGATTGTTGGTAAAATACTAGCTAGACCATTGATGCTTTGTTTTTTTCGGTCACCTCACTTCTGTGGCCCACCTGCTTGCTCACCATACCTGAGAAGTTAAAGGAAGGTTTTAGCAAAAATCCTAAACCAGGAAAGCAGGCCTGTTGGTTCCAGTCGACATGCCTGGAGGAGGGACTGAATAGGCTCAAACAGGCAAGGTTGAAGCTGAGTCTACGTTTTCTTTCAGTCTACAACATATCCGAAATTGTGGACGAGTCTACAACCATCCCCGAGTAAATGCACAAGGTCCCGAAATGTGGTATGTCAAGTATTCACCCTATCCCCATACGCAGATTCTGGAAGAAGCGAATTTATTTCCTGTATGAGTTGAAGATGCCCAACATGTTTGAGGGTAGCATCGAGTTGGAGAATACACACCCCATGGGTCTACATTTCAGGCTGTCATGAGAGTGGCATGTAGCATCTGTTAACTTTGTATACTTTGGTCTTCATGTCGCTTTTTTATTGCTCTATGCTTGTTTTCGCCAGTTTCCCCAAGTTTTTCTGTTGTCCGAATATCTGTTCGCGCCTCCTCTCTAGGGCTTGCAAGTGATGTAGCGCCGAAAGTGTACTTAATATAATTTGGCAATTGAGGTAAGATGGAAGGGACCGGCCGTTGGCGTTTCGGTACATGAAACTTTGAACTTGCGAACTGCTGCTTTTGCTTTGGCAACGGCCAGCCAGCGGGGTTGTAAAATGACTGCTCTAGTCTTCACGGTGGTTCTTCAGACCTGCCGATCTTGAGCAAGGTCATTTCAGGTCTCTGGGTTAATTTGCAGATGTTTGAAGGAGGTCTTCAAGACATCCTTGTCAGGACGCTCTTGTCCGTTTCGGCTGCGAGCAACGTCCCCGGAAAACAACCGCTTGAGCAGACGCTACAGGTGCTTTGCCAGGACGATTATTTTTGTATGCTGAGATGGAGACCACTTCGGTTCCAAGTCGACTCCTGTAGCCTGACGAGTGCTTGCTGGCCTTGGGGATCCAGTGGACTACTTCGTCGTTGATCTTGACAGTTCGCGAACTTGTGCTTCATGAGTACGCGAATTTGTTGACAGTTGTGCTTTGAGCTCCATTGACGTCACTATGGTGTTACCTGCAGTTCATGCTTGGCGCCGGTTGATGCATGACCATCGCCTTCTCCGTGTGGATACTCAGTCAAATTTGGCGCAGCCGTAGGCGAAGATGTGCATGCTATCTTGCATCTCCGCTTCCAATGTTTTTTTTTTGAGCGCACAATTATACGCGAACCGCAGGTCGTGAATACGGACCGGCGATACTGGTGAGCGTGTTTGCATACGCCGCGTCAAGAAATTGTCCGTCTGGAGTGCCCCGTTGTCCGTAATGCCTCTGACCACCACTGAGTTTCAGTACAGAATACACGACTTATAGTGGTGGCTTTAGCGCAGCAGGCCAAGTTGATAGGGGAGGGTCTGGCCGCTACAAACTTCTAGCCCGGTTCCGTAGAAGGAGATAAGAAGTGGGACGCCAGTTGGGAGGATAGCTTATTCTGCGCAGAAATATCGCAGAAGGGGTTGGAGGAAGTTGGCCGCCGGACGAGGGCATGTCCAGCCGCCACGTCTGCGAGGCCCCAAGCCCTTGAGACCGTGCGGTCGTCACGCGGCCTCCAGTGCGTTCAGGTGTGAGTCAGCCTTGAAAATGATTGGCCGGTGTGGACAGCCAGAATTGTCGAGATCCAGACAGCCATTGGTGCGCACGTGCATGTAGACGTTTTCCCGCTCGCCTCCAAAATTGAACTGGGCATGATTAATGTAGGGCGCTGCGTACGATAGTTCGACCGTAGATTACGACGAGCTCCACCGTATGCTCCACGGAAGGGTGGTGCAGGGACGGTGACTTGCGCGTGAATTAGTTTTAAGTGATAGTAGCCTTGCGCTGCAGCTACCGCACTCTCTCCTCACCCCCACCTGAGCCCGGTGTCAAGACAGAGTCATGCAGACGGGAGATGGGAGAGGGCGCAGGTGGCTGGCGCGACCGGAGCCGCCCCTGGGTGTACCACCACGCCTGACTCGGATCCCACGGAGTGGGAGTGCCATAAAGGCCACATTAAGAAGGAGACATTGCAGCCTGAACTCTCAGTCCGCCAGTCAGCCACTCCACGCAAAACACACATTGGGCTGACCACGCGGTCCGTGTTATCCCTTCAGTTGACAACCTTCAAAGCCACGGCTTTTAGCGCACCGTGATAGTTTTAAGCGCGTCAGATTGTTTATAGTGAGTAAAATGCGCTGATCTGTTGACCTCACTCTCTCCCCCACCGCCACAATCAGATCACCATCCGAGCCAGTCAGTTGTTTGATGTGGGAGTGGGCGCATTGGCTGACGGGTCGGCGTACCCGTCTTCGCGCACCACAGCACGACCTGGCCCCTATAACGCACACACCAGGATTCACTAATTCAATGGATATGGAGGAGCCATCGCCGTCTGACTCCCAGTCCACTGGTCAGCCACTCGACACACACACAGCACATAAACTGGGCTGACTGTGTGGTCTGCTTTAAGCGTCAGATTGGCAGCCTTCCAAGCCACGGTTTCTAGGACACCGTGATTCATCAGGTACATTATGATGCTTGGGAGGGTGTTGTCTATGTATTAGTGTAGATGGTGAGCGCTGATGTGGCTTAGCCTCCGGTAGTTTACCACAGGTTTTCGTGGAGTCGCATGTGTGTCCTAATAGGCCCATGCGGTGTGTAAATGTGCGGGAGCAGTAAGGGCAGTGGAGGCGGGCGCGGCGACTGTATGTCGGAGCCCCAGGCACTGGTTTACCAGCCTCCGTGCGATGGATTCGCAGGTGACCGACCAGGCCGATGCGTGAGTAGAAATTGCGGGCACCGTGTAAGCAGGCGAAATCGGTTGAGGTTGGGGGATGTCATTCATGGTAGTGGGGGTGGTAGTGGTGGTACGAATGGCAGGAGCGGAGGGTGTGCATGATGTATCGGTATTGTCAGCAGTGCGGTGAATTCCGCTGTCATGGATGCGCATGCGACCGAATAGGCCCATGCGATGAGTGAATGCGCGAGGACATTGGAGGCGACGATCTATGCTGTGTGTTGGTGCTCCAGGCACTGGTTTACCAGTCTGTGTACGATGGGTTCGCAAGTTACTGACCAGACCGATGCGTGAGGTTAATGTGCGGTCGCATTGTGGACAGTTTAGGAGAGAGTCCCCATCGCTGATGGTGATGGTGTTGCGGTGGTACGGGTAACAGGCGATGAGTATTGGGATGTGGTCTCTATGATGGTGGGAGTAATGGAATTGATGCCAGGAGTGAGGGTGGGGGAGTCTGAAGGAGGGTTGTCAGAATTTGACGTAGAAATTGGAATTGTCTGATTGTTGGTGCATTGCGTCCGAAGATGTCCAACCAAACCGATTCGCGCGCGGAATATGCGTTGACAGCGCGGGCATGTTGGCAGGGTCTGGGCATCAACGATGTTGGTCCGGGGCGCTGGTGACTTTCGTGCCGCTCTTTTGGCCTTGGCGGCGGCGATCCGGTTGGCCTCATAGATTGCTGAACCAGTCTTCACGGATCTTCTCCATGCCGGTCTATCCTGGGCGAGGTCCTCCCAGGTCACCGTGTTGATCTGCATTTGCTTCAGCGATTTCTTCAAAGTGTCCTTGTAGCGTCGTTTTTGACCTCCCTGCCGGTGAGAACCCGTAGCGACATCTCCGTAGAAAAGTCGTTTGGGTAGTCGCTCGTTGTCCATTCTTACCAGGTGGCCGCTCCATCGCAGTTGCACTTGCCTCAGCATGGCGTGGATGCTGAGGATTCCGGTTCGCTCCAGGACTTCCGTGTCCGCGATCCTGTCTTGCCATCTCAGCTTTAGTATTCTGCGGAGGCAGCTGAGATGAAAGTGATTCAGCTTCCTGGCTTGGTTCGAGTAGACGGTCCAGGTTTCCGCTCCGTAAAGGAGTGTCGTCAAGACGAGAGCCTTGTACAACATCAGTTTGGTGTTCAGGTGAATACCGTGGTGATTCCACACGGAGGCCTGCAGCCGGCCGAAGGCCTGACTAGCTTTGGAGATCCGTTGGGCAACCTCGTCATCGATTCTAGTGTTGCGCGACATGGTGCTTCCTAGATTAGCGAAGGAATCCTCAATTTGAGTTGAGCACCGTTGACATTAATTCCAGGAGCATTGTATTTCGTGCTGGGTGGCGGCTGGTGCATGACAACCGTTTTGTCTGTATTGATTGTTAATACAAAATCGGCGCAGCCTGCGGCGAAGAGGTTCATGCTCCTTCGCATGTTCTCCTCCCTCCCGGTGTTAAGGGCGGAGTTGTCCGCGAAGAGCAAGTCATGGACTGCAGTCGTAGACACGCGCGTTGAAGCCTGCATACGCCGACTGTTGAGAAGGTGCCCGTCAGTTCTGTAGGCGATGCGGATCCCAGGCTGCTCATCACGGTAGGCGTCCATCAGCATAGCTGAAAACATGAGACTGAAGAGGGTGGGGGCCAGTACGCAGCCTGCTTCACTCCGTTGGTCACTGCGAATGCTTCGGGTACCGTCCCGTTGTCAGTGACACGCGCCGTCATCCCGTCATGAAGCTGACGCACCATGTGCGTGAACCGCTCAGGACAGCCGAATTTCTGCATGACTTTCCACAGTCCGTCACGATTCCCCGTGTCAAAGGCTTTCGTTAGATCCACGAAGTTAGTGTATAGGTGAGTTCGCATCTCCTAGCACTTTTCTTTTAGCTGTTGGGCGGCAAAGATCATATCGGTTGTTACGCGGTGTCGGCGGAAGCCACATTGGCTTTCTTGCAACAGGCCCTGCTCTAGGTGACCGCTCACACGATTAAGCAGGATACGGGCGAAGATCTTCCCGGTGATGTTGAGCAAAGAGATGCCTCTGTGATTATCACAGAGTTGCCGGATCCCCTTCCGTTTGTAGAGATGGACGATGGTCGCATCTTTGAAATCCTGATTAACTTGTCCTTGGCGCCACATCTCCTGGAAGAGTGTTGTGAGTTCTGCCATCAGCCGGGGCCCACCGTGCTTGTAGACTTCCGGTGGGATTTCGTCGGATCCCGGTGCTTTACCACTGGAAATCTGCTGCACAGCCCGCATGGTTTCTGGTAGGGAAGGCGGCAGATCCAGGTCATTGTTCGTGTCCACTTGAGGGAGCCGGTCAATGGCAGCATCGGAGATGGCTGATGAGTAATTAAGGACACTTACGAACTGCTTAGCCAAGCGCTTCAGAATTTGTGATTTCTCTGTCAGCAGTGTTGTGCCGTCAGAGCTGAGCAGTGGTGGGGTCCCCTTGAAACACGGGCCGTAGATGGCCTTGATGGCTTTGAAAAAGTTTCATTTCATTGCGGTCCGCATACCCCTGGATTTCCTCAGCATTTCGGATCATCCAGGCATCCTGCATCTCCCGCAGTCGTTGTTGTACAAGGCGCCGGCATCTGAAAAAGGCTGCTTTGGTGGCGTCAGTCCGAAGGTCCATGTAGGCTTTGTGTAGCCCATTCTTCTCCGCGAGTAAGTTGCTGATGTCAGCGTCATTGTCGTCAAACCATCCCTGGTGTCGACGGCGTGCGCGTCCGAGAACATCGAGGGTGGTGGACTGGATGACATTTCGCAGTTGCCACCATCGTGTCTCCACGGTAGCGTTATCATCTAGAGCATGCAGGTCCTCCAGTTTCCCGGTAATTTGGTTGCTGAAGTCAAAACAGTGAGCAGGCAAATTTAATAAAATAGTATTTAACTTACCTGGCGGCCTCTTACCTTGCGGCCTTCATCGGGGTTGCAGTCGGAGCCTCATCTGAGAGATGACGAGGCGGTGATCTGTCCAACCATCGGCATCGCGGATCGCCTTGGTTACCAGAACGTCCTGTCGATCTCGCCTCCGGACGAGAACATAGTCCAGCAGATGCCAGCACCACGACCGAGGGTGCAGCCACGTGGCCTTCTCCCGCGTCGGAAGGCGGAAGAAGGTGTTGGTCAGCAAGAGACGGTGTTCCGCACAGGTTCGCAGAAGAAGGCAACCGTTATCGTTACAGCTACCGTGACCGTGGGGACCCAGCACTCCATGCAAGGCAGCGTGGTCCATCCCGACGTGGGCGTTGAATTCACCAAGGACAATTAACTTGTCCTCTTTCGGCACAGTCGCCAGCAAGGCGTGCAGGTCCTCGTAGAATTTGTCCTTCGCCGCATCAGAGCTCGCCATTGGGGGAGCGTAGGCGCTGATGGTGGCGAACTGGTCCCCCGAAGAGGCAGGCGGAGGCTCATCAGGCGATCATTGATACCCTGCGGCACCAATTCTGGCCTCTACCTTCAGGCCAAAATATGCTAAACATATAGAAAAATTTTTCCATGATCAACGCCTGGCTATTTAGTATAGTAGGAAGGATGAATGGCATTCGAAGGGAGTTGCTACTTTTCCAAATGGAACGATGTCTCGAGAAACGAAAATTCCCAAAACCGTAAGTCAAGAAAAACATATTAGTTTGGATGAGCTTTTACGGTGGCCATAAAGCGTACAGAAAGCTCAGTAAAAGCTCTCACCAGGCAAGCGTGCGTTTGTGTTGTTGGGGTGTAGGGTGTTATTTTTTAGGGGTAGCAACACGTAGGGAGCATTTTGTCGCTCCATTTGTCTTGTACAGGTAGTGAATGCTCCTATGGCCGCCTCTAACTGGTACCAAACTCACCTGTGGCTCCTCGTGGCTGGGCTCTTCCCAGCGACCACGCTTCGGGCAACCGTCACGACCAGCAGGATAAACCATGTCAGGGTCTCCGGTGCTCTGTGTGCCTCCACATCCGGTATGTCTGACTCCCGAACTTTCCACCTCCCCTCTCTCAAAAAGTCCTACGATGGGGGCGACAGCAACCCCGTAGGCAGCCCAGGCTAACTCGGGTCGTTCTCCCACTAAAACAAAACCGTGACCCAAAGTAGAGTTTGGCAGCCGCCTGGGAGGTCCTAGCAGCCCTATTTGGGGACAGCACTGCTTGCCTCCTCGCGGAGGAAGGGCTAGAAAAGGCGCCCTTAACAAATGCTGGGTATCACGTCTGCTGAAGCCGACTGCAGCTCACAAAATATGTGGTTTTAAAACTCAAACAACAATAACCCCCGTCCCCATCCCCCACGCCATACTCTCCGGGCTGCTCGTGTGAGTCCGCTTACACTAGCAGCCTGGAATGTTTGTTCCATTTTAGACAATCCTAGGAGCAACCGGCCGGAACGGAGGACGGTGCTTGTCGCTCGGGAACTGGCGCGCTACAAGGTGGACATTGCTGCTCTCAGCGAGACCAGATTCTCTGTGCAGGGTCAGTTGGAGGAGGTGGGTGCCGGCTACAGCTTCTTCTGGAGCGACCGGCCAAAGGTGGAGCGACGCGACGCTGGTGTTGCCTTTGCCATCCGGAACGACACCGTGGGACCTCTGCCCTGTTTGCCGCAGGGTATCAATAATCGCCTGATGAGCCTCCGCCTGTCTCTTCGGGGATACAAGTTCGCCACCACCATCAACGCCTACGCCCCCCAATGACGAACTCTGATTCGGCGAAGGACAAATTCTACGAGGACCTGCACGCCCTGCTGGTGACTGTGTCGAATATGGACAAGTTAATTGTCCTTGGTGACTTCAACGCCCGCGTCGGGACAGATCACGCTGCCTTGCAGGGAGTGCTGTGTCCCTATGGTCTTGGTAGCTGTAATCATAACGGGCTCCTTCGTCTGCGAACGTGTGTGGAACACCATCTCCTGCTGACCAACACCTTCTTCGTCTTTCGATGAGGGAGAAGGCCACGTGGATGCACCATCGGTCACTGCGCTGGCAGTTGATGGACTATGTTCTCATCCGGAGGCGCGATTGACAGGACGTGCAGGTAACCAAGGTGATCAGCGATGCCGATAGTTGGATGGATCACCACCTCGTCATCTCCCAGATGAGGCTTCGTCTTCAACCCTGGCGAAGAACCCATGGTGAGCGACCGCCAGGTAAGTTAATGTTGCTTGCTAAATGTTTTGATTTCAGCAACCAAATAACCCAGAAACTGGAGAATCTGTATGCTCCAGATAATAATGCCACCAAGGATACACGATGGTGTAAACTGCGGAACGTCATTCAGTCCACCGCCTACGAAGTTCTCGGACGCGTACGCATTCAACACCATGAATGGTTTGACGACAATGATTCAGACATCAGCAACTTACTCGCGGAGAAGAATAGACTACACAAGGCACACATGGACCTTCGGACTGACGCCACCAAAGCAGTCTTCTTCAGATGGCGCCGCCTTGTACAGCAACGGCTGCGGGAGATACAGGATGTCTGGATGATCCGAAAGGCTGAGGAAATTCAGGGGTATGCGGACCGCAATGAAAGGAAAAGCTTTTAAAAGCCACTAAGGACATCTATGGTCACTTCATCGAAGGAACCCCACCACTACTCAGCTCTGACACCTCAACACTTCTAACGGAGAAATCCAAAATTCTGAATCGCTGGGTTGAGCTCTGCAGAATTGTCCTCAATTGATCATCAACCATCTCTGATGCTGCCATTGACCGGCTCCCTCAAGTGAACATGAACAATGGCCAGGATCTCCTGCCTTTCCTCCCAGAAACAATGAATGCCATGCACAAGATTTCCAGCGGGAAAGCACCGGGATCCAGCACAATCCAACCGGAAATCAACAAGCACGGTGGGCCCCGGCTGATGGCAGAACTCACAACACTCTTCCAGGAGATGTGGCGCCAAGGACAAATTCCTCAGGATTTCAAAGACGCGACCATCGTCCATCTCTACAAACGGAAGGGGAACCGGTAACTCTGTGATAATCACAGAGGCATCTCGTTGCTCAACATCGCCGGGAAGATACTCGCCCGTATCCTTCTCAATCGTCTGAGCGGTCACCTAGAACAGGGACTGCTCCCTGAAAGCCAATATGGCTTCCGACGACACCGCGGAACAACCGATATGATCTTCACCGCCCGCCAACTACAAGAGAAGTGCCAGGAGATGTGAACTCTCATCCACACTACTTTCGTGGATCTAACGAAAGCCTTTGACACGGTGAATCGCCATGGTCTGTGGAACAGCATGCAGCGATTCAGCTGTCCCGAGAGATTCACTCACATGGTGCGTCAGCTTCACGACGGGATGATAACGCGCGTCACTAACAGTGACCAACGGAGTGAAGCAGGGCTGCGTACTGGCCTCCACCCTCTTCAGTCTCCTGTTCTGCACTTTGCTGATGGACACCTACGGTGACTAGCACCATGAGGTCCACATCGCCTACAGAACGTAAGAGCACCTTCTCAACAGTCGGCGTCTTCAGGCCTCACCGCGCGTGTCTACAACTACAGTCCATGAATTGCTATGCGCGGACGTCTGCGCCCTTAATACCATGATGGAGGATGACATGGAAAGGAGCATGGACCTCTTCGCCGCAGGCTGCGTCAATTTTGGATTCGCAATAATTTCAGCCATAACATTGGTCATGCACCAACCATCATCCAGCGCAGAAGACAATGATCACCGAATCAATATTAACGGCGCTCAACTAAAAAATCTGGAAACCTTTTCTTATCTGGGAAGCACTATGGCACACAACATGAGAATCAACGACGAGCTTGCTCATCAACCAGTCAGGCCTTCGGCTGACTGCAGGCCTCCGCATGGAATTGCCATGGTATTCGCCGGTACACCAAACTAATGACGTACAAGTACGTCGTCTTGATGATACGCCAGTGCGGAGCGGATGCCTGGACCATCTACTCGAACCAAGCCAGGAAGCTGAATCATTTCCATCTCAGCTGCCTCCGCAGAATACTGAAGCTGGGATGACAAGACAAGATCCCGGACACGGAAGTCCTGGAGTGGACCGGAATCCTCAGCATCCACGCCATGCTGAGGCAAGTTCACCTGAGATGGAGCGTCCACCTGGTGAGAATGGACGACGACTGACTACCCAAACGAATTTTCCAAGGAGATGTTGCTACGGGTGATCGTCGACAGGGAGGTCAAAAACGATGCTACAAGGACATTTCGAAGAACTCTTTGAAGCAACTGCATGTCAACCCGGTGACCTTGGAGGACCTCGCCCTGGGTAGACAGACATGGAGAAGATCCGTGAAGACTGGTGCAGCAATCTATGAGGCAAACCTGATCGCTGCGGTTCTGGACAAAAGGGCCCTCGCATGTCACAAGCATCCTGGATCAACACCGCCAATGCCCAACCCCTCCCAACGTGCCTACTTTGCCAACGCACATTTCGGCTTGGTCGGACATCTTTGATCTTAATTCTAAGAACAAATCCACAACATCAACTTCTGTCATGCCTGCCTCAAACCCCACAATGACGACCACCCCAACCACCGATAACCAGTTAATCGATGCCCCGCCGTCTACAATCACCGAAACCCACCCCTTGCACCGATCACGGTGATGAACACCACTTACCTTAATCCCGTCACCTCAGTGACCACCTCTGACTACCTGCCAAATGTTATCTCCATCACCAACACCGCCCAGTACCAGCGATTGGACTTTGTACTAACCTGTCCTCATTGCGATTGCACATTCACCTCACACATCGGCCTGGGTGGTCACTTGCGAGGCTATCGCACAGAGACTGGCGGACCAGTGTTTGGAGCACCAACACACAGCAGAGGCCGTCAGCTCCAAAGCCCTCTCTGCCCCCGTGCATTCGCTTACCGATCGGTCAAATGCGCATCCACAAACGCGGAATCCACCGCGATGCCAACACATATAACACACCTTGCGCACCCACCAATACTTCCCATGAGCGCGACTACCAGTACCAGCCATACAACCCCCACAGATTCAGCACCTCCCAACCTATCCTGTTCTCATTGTCATCACCCATGCACATTATGTATCGGCCGGATCAGTCACTTGCGAATCCATCGCACAGAGAACGGTGAACCAGTTCCAGGAATAACAACATACACCCGCCTCAACTTTCCGCACTACCCACGCACATCACACACCGCATGGACCTACTAGGCAACATGCGTCTCCATGAAAACCTGCGGTAGAACACCGCCGGCTATACCACAATACGAATGTGCCGGTCGCGCAGGCAGTCAACTGCATCTGTGAATTAATTACTTCCGATCAAAAATATACAGGAATAACAGTGAATGCACTTAAGGAACTGTCATGAAGGTGTACCTTGAACGTGCCGTTCCTATTTAGCAATAATTTTTTACAGAGAGATAGACGGCAAATATTTTCATGGGCAAGCTGGAAACTTTACGACTCCGTCCGCAGGTAAACTGTCTAAAATATTATGGGCACTACGTGGATGATAACTTTGCGGTTACATCTGAGCAAACGGACATTTCAGCTGTAATTGATACGATAAATCAGGCGCACCCGTCAATCAAATTTACACTGGAAGAGGAACAATCTGGATCGCTCCCTTTCCGGGACGTGCTTCTGAGTAGAAGTCCTGACGGGAGTATTCGTAGTTGTGTCTATCGTAAGAAGACGTTGTACCGACAATACACTAACCTTTAGGGTTTTTGAACCGCTGAAGTTTAAGCGTACTTTTGTTCGCTGTCTGACACAGAGGGGCGATAGCATTGACGAAGAGCTTAAGGTTGTAGAAAGCACTTTTCGACAGAATTTATATACAGATATATTTATTACTGAGAATATGACCGAAAGACCACCAAAGCCGCCGGTGCTATCGGCCAACAAGGAGTAACTATTCATCAGGGTCCCATTTCAAGGGGACGCAGCAAGTGAATTCTTATGAAGGCGCCTAAGCCAAGCTGTGTCAAGCACCTTTCCAACAGCTGATGCCCATGTACTGTTCTCGATTACTCCCATCCTATGCGGAGGGGGCAAGGACAAACTGCCAACCCAGACCATCTAAATGTGCATTTATTCTTCCACCTGCTTCTGTTGCGCAGAATATATTGGTCACACGAGCCGGTGTTTGTCCAAAAGAGTACAAGAACACCTTCCAGCATGGCTAGGAAAGGCACTAAAGAACGTAAACAGCTCTATTATCGTGCATGTGGTAGACACGGACCATCGTGTAGATGCCAAAGAGGCAGTCCAGGTAATGTAAAAGGGCACCTCAACCTATTCAAAATTCCTTGAACGGCGTTTGCTGGCTACGGTAGAAGCGGCTGCAATCAGGCTACGCATACCGGCCCTGTGCGCTCAAAATAAGTGTCTTAAAGCCCTGAATTCAGCCGCCCGCATCTAATTACCTGTCTCGGCGGCCGCCATTCCTCTGACGATTATCAAAAAACGGACCGCAATTTTGTTTCCTCCCCTCCCCCTCCCCTACCCTGACAACCATACGATTTGTTCTACTTACCCGCATATTTGACTTAGTTACAAGGTAAAATAACTGCAAAGGCCCGACGAGAATTTATCGAAAGCTAAAGTTTGCTCGCCAAAATGGTTTTTTGAATGTTTAAATGGGAATTTTCGCTACTCTATACCACAATACTACATCTATCCTCATCAGTTTCTGCACCTCACAATAGTTCGACCGTCATAGTCCGACGATGTCCACCGTATGCTCCATGGAGGGGTGGAGCAGGGATGGTGACTTGCGCTTGAATTAGTTTAAGTGATAATAGCCTTGCGCTGCAGTTACCGCACTCTCTCCTCCTCCCCCGCCTGAGCCCGGTGTCAAGACAGAGTCAGAAAGACCGGAGGCGGGAGAGGACGCAGGTGGTTGGCGCGGCCGGAGCTGCCCCTGGGCGTACCACAACACCTGGCTCGGATCCCACGGAGTGGGAGTGCCATAAAAACCAAATAAAGAAGGAGCCATTGCAGTCTGACTCTCAGTCCGCCAGTCAGCCATTCCATACAAAACACACTTTGGGCTGACCACGCGGTCCGAGTTATCCCGTCAGTTGGCAACCTTCCAAGCCACGGCTTTTAGCACACCGTGATAGTTTCAAGCGCGTCAGATTGTTTATAGTGAGGAACATGCGCTGAGCTGTTGACCTCACTCTTTCCCCCATCCCCACAGTCAAACCGCTGTTGTGTTTCTACGAAACCGTGCTATACTCTGGTAAATTGTGATTGTGAGGGTGTTGTCGATTTATTGGTGTAGATAGTGTGTGCTGATATAGCTTAGCCTCCGGTGGTTTTCCACAGGTTTTTGTGAATGTGTATGTGTCCGAACAGTGAGGGCAGTGGAGGCGGGCACGTCGACAGTATGTCGGAGCCCCAGGCGCTGGTTCACCAGCCTCCGTGCGATGGATTCGCAGGAGGCCGATCAAGCCGAAGCGTGAGTTGAATTTGCGGGCGCAGTGTGGGCAGGAAAAATCGGAAGAGGCTGAGGGGGTGTCATTCATGGTAGTGGGGTGGCGGTAAGAATGGCTGGAGCGGAGGGTGTGTATGGGGTATCGGTGTTGTCGGCACTGCGATGAATTCCGCTGTCATGGATGCGCATGTGACCGAAAAGGCCCATGTGATGATTGAATGCACGAGGACAGTGAGGGCAGTGAATGCGGCGATCTCTGCTGTGTGTTGGAGCTCCAGGCACTGGTTCACCAGTCTCTGTACGATGGATTCGCAAGTAACTGACCAGGCCGATGCGTGAGGTGAATGTGCGGTCGCAATGAGGACAGTTTAGGAGAGAGTCCCCATCGCTGATGGTGGTAGTGGTGGTGATGGTGGTGGTGGTGGGGGTAACATGTGCTGAGCATTGTGATGTGGTCTCGGTGGTGGTGGAACTAATGGAATTGATGCCAGTTGTGAGGATGGGGGAGTCCGAAGGAGGGTTGACAAAAGATGACGTATAATTTTAAATTGTCGGATTGTTGATGCATTGCGTCCGAAGATGTCCGACTAGGCCGATTCGCGCGCGGAAGGTGCGGTGACAGCGTGGGCATGTTGGAAGGGCCTGGGCATTGGCGATGTTGGTCTGGGGTGCTGATGGCTTTCGTGCCGCTCTTTTGGTCTTGGCAGCGGCGATCCTGTTGGCTTCATAGATTGCTGCCCCTGTCTTCACTGTTCTCCTCCAAGCCAATCGATTCCGGGCAAGGTCCTCCCAGGACTCTGAGTTGATCTGTGATTGCTTAAGGGAGGTCTTCAGAGTGTCTTTGTAGCGCCGTACTTGACCCCCTTGTCGACGAGAACCCATGAAGACATCTCCATAGAAGAGTCCTTTTGGTAGCCTTTCGTCATCCATCCGCAGAAGGTGACCACTCCAGCGCAGTTGCAGTTGTTTCAACTGAGCGTAAATGCTGAGAATGCCTGTTCGTTCTAGCACTTCCGTGTCCGGTATCCTGTCTTGCCAACTCAGATTTAGTATTCTGCGGAGACAGCTGAGTTGGAAGTGGTTGAGCTTCCGCGCTTGCTTTTGGTAGATCGTCCACGTCTCCGCTCCCTACAGCAGCGTCGGCAATATGACAGCTTTTTACATCTTGATTTTGATGCTGTGGTGGAGACCATGTCGATTCCAGACCGCATTTTGCATGCGTCTGAAGGCTTGGCTGGCTTTAGCGATCCGATAGGCGATCTCATCATCAACTTTGGTGCTGCATGAGAGATTGCTGCCTAGGTACGTGAAGGTATCCACAGATTTAAATTGGGCGCCATTGACATTGATGTGAGCTGCGGTGTAGAGAGTGTTGGGCGACGGTTGATGCATCACAACCATGTTCACAGTGTTGATGCGAAGTCCGAAGTTGTCACAGGCGGCAGCGAAGAGGTCCATGCTCCTTTGCATTTCCTCTTCTGTCGTTGTATTGAGTGCGCAGTCGTCAGCGAATAGAAGTTCGTGGATGGTGGCTGTGGAGACACGCGAGCGGAAGTGCATCCGTCGTTGGTTGAGGGGTCGGCCGTCCATCCGGTAGGCGATGCGGATCCCGGGGCGTTCATCACGGTAGGCATCCATTAACATGGCATAGAACATGAGGCTGAAAAGGGTAGGTGGAAGGACGCAGGCCTGCTTCACTCCGTTGGTCACTGCGAATGCTTCAGATACTGTCCCGTTGTCAGCAAAGCGCGCCATCATCCCGTCGTGAAGCTGATGTACCATATGCGTGAACCGTTCAGGACAGCCGAATTTCTGCATGATTTTCCACAGCCCGTCGCGATTAACCGTGTCAAAGGCTATCGTCAGATCCACAAAGGTAGTGTGGAGGTGAGTCCGCATCTCTTGGCACTTCTCTTGTAGCTGGCAAGCAGCGAAGATCATGTCGATTGTTCCTCTGTGTCGTCGGAATCTGCATTGGCTTTCCGGAAGCAGTCCTTGCTCCAGGTGAGCGTTCAAGCGGTTGAGGAGAATGCGGGCGAAGAGCTTTCCAGCGATGTTCAGTAGCGAAATTCCTCGGTGATTGCTGCAGAGTTGGCGGTTCCCTTTCTTCTTGTCGAGGTGGATAATGGTGGCGTCTTTGAAATTCTGAGGGACTTGTCCTTGGTGCCACATCTCCTGGAAGAGCACTGTGAGTCGATTCATCAGCTGGGGTACACCATGCTTGTAAATCTCAGCAGGGATCCTGTCCGAGCCAGGTGCTTTCCCGCTGGAGAGTTGCTGCACGGCTCTGATGGTTTCTTGGAGAGAGGGCGGGAGATCAAGGTTGGCGTTGATTTCCACTTCAGGCAGGCGACTGATGGTGGCGTCAGAGATGGTGGAGGTCTGGTTGAGAACGCTTTGAAAGTGTTCTGCCCATCACGTCAGGATTTGCGTTTTCTCAGTGAGCAGCGTCCTGCCGTCGGCACTGAGAAGAGGGGCGGCGCCTTTGACGGGAGGTCCGTAGACAGCCTTGATGGCGGCGAAGAAGTTCTTCCATTCGTTTCGGTCTGCGTACCCTTGGATTTCCTCGGCTTTGCGCGTCATCCAGGCATCCTGCATCTCCCACAGCCGTTGCTGTACAAGGCGGCGACTTCGGTAGTAGGCTGTCTTGTTTGCAGCGGTGGGGCGATCGATGTAGGCTTTGTGTAACTGGTTCTTCTCGACGAGCAGAGCGTTGATAGCTGCGTCGTTGTCATCGAACCAGTCTTGGTGCTGGTGACGTGCGCGGCCGAGGACATCCAGGGCAGTGGATTGGATGGTGTCTCTCAGCTGACACCAGCGGTTCTCCACGGAGATGTCCGCGTCGGTGACTGGAAGGTTGGCTAGACGGTTGGCCAGTTCGTTGCTGAAATGTAGATGGCGAGCAGGCACATTCAACAAAACAGTATTCAACTTACCTTGTGGTCGCTTACCTTGGGGTCTCCTGCGGGGTTGCAGGCGGAGCCTCATCTTGGAGATGACGAGGCGGTGATCCGTCCATCCATTGGCATCGGGGATCGCCTTTGGCACCAACGCGTCCTGTTTATCTCGCCTCCGGACGAGAACATAGTCCAAGAGGTGCCAGTGTCTCGATCGAGGATGTACCCAGGTCGCTTTTTGCCACTTTGGGAGGTGGAAGAAGCTGTTGGTCAGAATAAGGCGGTGTTCAGCGCAGGTTCGTAGGAGAAGAAGACCGTTGTCATTGAAGCCAGTGAGACCATGGGGACCCAGCACTCCTCTCCACGAGGCACGGTCTGTGCGGATGCGGGCGTTAAAGTCACCAAGGACAATTAACTTATCCACCTTCGGCACAGTCGCCAAGAGGTAATGTAGATCCTCTTAGAATTTGTCCTTCGCAACATCAGATCTCGTCATTGGGGGAGCGTAGGCACTGATGAGGGTGGTGAACTTGTATCCCCGAAGAGACAGGCGGAGGCTCATAAGGCGATCATAGATACCCTGCGGTAGACAATGCAGACGTCCCACGATGCCGTTCCGAATGGCAAAGGAGACACCAGCGTCGCGTTGCTCTGCCTTTGGTCGTCCACTCCAGAAGAAGGTGTAGCCAGCACCCACATCCTCCAGCTGACCCTGTTCAGATAATCGGGTCTAGCTGAGAGCAGCAATGTCAACCTTGTAGCGCGCCAGTTCCCGAGCGACTAGCAACGTCCTCCGTTCCGGCCGGTTGCTCCTCCGATTGTCTAAAAGGGAACGAACATTCCGGGCTGCTAGTTGAGCGGACTCACTCGAGCAGCCCGGAGGGGACCCCGAAGGGTACGGTTGGGGGGATTTGGAGAGGAGTTGTTGTTGATATTGTTTGCAGTTTTTCGACCGCATGTAATTGCAGTCTGCTAGCCACGGTTTGCTGCAGCTGTCGTGAGACCCAGCATTTGTTTAGGGCACCTTTTCTAGCCTCCTCACCCAAAAGGGGTAAGCAGTGCTATCCCTAAATGGGGCTGCTTAGTCACCCAGGCGGCTACCGAACTCCACTATGGGTCACGATTGGGGTTAGTGAGAGAACGACCGATTCGCCTGGGCCGCCTACGTGATTGCACGTCGCCCTCGCCGTGGGACTTTTCAACCGTGGGGTATGAGGGAAGGGTGAGGATAGAGGGAGAAGCGGAAGAGTAGAAGCAAGAGTAAAAAGCGGAGGAGAGAGGAGGGGGTGGAGGAGAAGTAGGAGCGGAGAGGGGAGTGGTGTGAAAAAAGGAGAGGAGGAAGGGCAGGGAGGACGGGAGAGGGCAAGAACAGGGGGAAGGGAGCAGACGTACCGGGTGTGACGACATACACAACACCGGAGACCCTCACCTGCATTTTTCCGCCGGTCGTGGCGGTTGCCCGGGGTGTGGCCGCTGGGAAGAACCAGCTTCGAGGAGCCACAGGTGAGAGCTGGGTACCATTAAGTGACGGCCACAGCAGCATTCACCACCTGTACGAGACAAATGGAGTGACCAAATGCTATCTGTGTAGTGCTACCCCTAACTAGTAGCCCATACACCCCACACGATAGTTCGACCATCGTAGTCCAACGATGTCCACCGTATGTTTAATGGGAAAGTGGAGCAGGGACGGTGACTTGCGTGTTAATTAGTTTTAAGTGATAGTTACCTTGCGTTGCAGCTACCGCACTCTCTCCTCCTCCCCCAACTGAGCCCGGTGTCAAGACAGAGTCAAGAAAACCGGCGGCGGGAGAGGATGCAGGTGGCTGGCGCGGCCGGGTCCCCTAAGTCCTAGCCGCCCCTAGGTGTGCCACCACAACTCCCATGTTTGGCATTTGTAAGCGGAGCGAAACCCGAATAACGCATGCCGTGCCCTGATGTGGCCCCCGTGTTGGTCCAACGCATCTACCACGTGGTCAGTTTAGGGGGCAGACACACACACGATAGTTCGACCGTCGTAGTCCGACGATGTCCACCGTATGCTCCATGGGAAAGTGGAGCAGGGACGGTGACTTGCGCGTGATTTAGTTTAAAGTGATAGTAGACTTGCGCTGCATCTACTGCACTCTCTCCTCCTCCCCCACCTTAGCCCGGTGTCAAGACAGAGTCAAGAAGACCGGAGGCGGGAGAGGACGCAGGTGGCTGGCGCGGCTGGGTCCCCTAAGTCCTAGCCGCCCCTAGGCGTGCCACCACACCTCCATGTTCGGCATTTGTTATGGGAGCGCAACCCGAATAACGCCTGCCGTGCCCTAATGTGGCCCCCGTGTTGGTCCAACGCATCTACCACGTGGCAGTTCGACCGCGTTGACGGTCCGAGTTATCCCGTCAGTTGGCAGGGCAATGTGGAAGTCAAGTGAACGTACCGTTCATTTTTCCGATGTCAACAGAGCATCCAGACTGTCAGCTGCCTCTTAGCAACGTTCAATGCCATCTTCTGTGGAGAGATCAACACCCTCGAGAATAGCCAAGACACCTGAGTTAAGGGACAATTTATAATCGAGGTGTTCTAGGGTCTCTAGCAGAAGACGCCGGTTCTCACTGGTTATCTGGGCCAGTTGGTTACGATCCTGCTGGCACGACATAGACTCCTCGCTATGAATTGATGATAGGTGTCCAGTTTCGTTTCCAACAGGTTTACTTCCTCCATAGCGGCGTATAGCGAGCTCAGAAGTCGGGCAACCTGATTCTCCGAGGCCATTATAAAGTGCACATTGCTATTTCTCCGCGTTGGTCAGGTAGTTTCGAAGATTGTCCATCAGAACATAGGCGTTGAACTCCTACTCCTGCGTTACAGTCTCCTCCAAGAAGCGACGAAGGTCTGCCTCCTCGCGGGTGGTCAGAGTGTGGTAGCCGCTGGCCTCGTGAAACTGCCTCTTCGGCACCTTCTTCCTCCAAGGCCGCCACATCGCCCCAGTATTGATTTATTTCTTTTTCCAAGGCGTCAGGAGTAGTAAATGAGAGGTTTATTCCATCCAGTAAGTTTTTGAGCATTAATTCACGAAATATATGTGGTTGGTACGTTGCAATTGCTTTGCATAGTATTTTGATTAACCGTTTTTTTTCTTCTAGACGCACAGCGAGTACTTTCCACGACTTTGTTTCTGTTTTTAATTCGATTTCATACGATGGCTGAGCGGAAACCTCGTGACAATAAATCATTTTCAGTCCTTGGGAATTCATCAAAAACTTCTTGTTAAATTCTTTTTGGTCGGAATACTGCAGCATATAGATTTGAATTGCAGCCGGCTTTTCAATTGAACTCGAAAATGCCAAAAACTGAAACTTTTTTCTGACTTTGCTCGGCCTCTTGACCTCAACTACTAATGCAGGACGCTCGTTTTGTAGCATAAAAAAGTTTAAAGAGTGCGTTCCGTGGCTCACCACTCATATCAGAGCAATTTACAATAAACTGTTTTAATTATTGTAACGTTTGCTATCTAAAAACCTTTTGGATAGCTATCCAACTATTTATTTTTCCTCTGCACCTCACATGTTCATACACAGCACCACAAAACATGCTCTCAGTCTGCAAAACTTATCCTCGGCTCCTTCTTCACGTAGCTCCTCGGCTGCATGTGTGATATTAGCTTAAGAATATAACGGCGCGATAAGCGTCGTGGCTTTAAAGGTAGCCAACCGACAATTACACTCAGACTTCGGGGTCAGTTCAATGTGTGATGTGCAGAGTGGCTGACTGGTGGTCTGAGAGTACGGCTGAGATGGCTTCTTCTTAACGTGACCTTTGGCTCTATCACACATGTGAGATGTGAGCCGTTCAAACCCCTGTTATGTGAAATTATTTGGATCGTGTTGGGGAGCCAGGCTGTTTACGTGGTACACGTAGACGAGATAATCAGCAGCTGAGCCCACTCCCTCATCAAACAACCGACAGGCTCTGATTGTGGAGGTGGGGGAGAGAGTGAGATCGACGGCTCAGTGCATTTTCCACACTAGAAACAACCTGACGCGCTTGAAACCATCACGGTGCGCTGAATGCCTTGGCTTGGAAGGTTGCTAGCTGACGGGATAACTCGGACCACGTGGTCAGCCCAGTTTGTGTGTTTGTGCGGAGTGGCTGACTCGCAGACTGAGAGTCAGGCTGCAATGGCTCCATCTTAATGTGGCCTTTAGGGCACTCCGTGGGATCGGGGCCAGACGTGGCGGCACGTTCAGGGGTGGTTTCGGCCGCGCCAGCCATCTGCGCCCTCTCCCGCCCCCGGTCTTCTTGATTTGTCATGACACCTGGCTCCGGTGGAGGAGGATGAGAGAGTGCGGTCGATGCAGTGTAAGTGTACTATCACTTGAAACTAACTTGCGCACAAGTCACCGTCTGTGCACCACCCTTATCTGGAGCGAACGGTGGACATCGTCAGATTACAACGGTCGAACTGACGTGTGTGGTTCCTTCTAACCCACTGCTTTTGTGACTTCTGGTGTGTTCGTTAAGGGGGGCCAGGTTGCGCTGTGGCGGGCATAGACGGATACTTCGATCCGTCAGCCAATGCGCCCCCTCCCGCATTAGACAATTGGCCGGCCCGAACGGTGGTCGGAGTGTGGGGGTGGGGGAGAGAGTGAGGTCGACGGCTCAGTGAATTTTTCCTCACTATAAACAATCTTACGCGCCTGAAACTATCCCGGTTAACTAAAAGCCGTGGCTTGAAATGTTGCCAACTGACAGGATAACTCGGACCACACGGTTAGCCCGTGTGTACGCTTGTGCGCAATGGACGACTGGCGGAATGAGAGTCCAGGTGCTATGACTCCTTCTTAATGTGGCCTTTGTGACACTCCCACTCAGTTGTGATTCTGACCACCCCTCGCTGTGTTGTTGTGTTCTTGTTTTGTGTTGGGCGGTAGTGCGTGGGTCTGCGCCCTCTCGAATCTCCGGTCTTCTTGACTCTGTCTTGACACCGAGTGCAGGTGGGGCAGTGAAACAGAGTGTGGTCGATGCAGCACAAGTCTATTCTTACTACAATACAGCGCAAGTCACCGTCCCTACACCACCACATTGTGGAGCATACGGTGGAAATATTCGGACTTCGACGATTGAACTAAAGTCTGTGTCCGCCACTGAGACACTTAGCACCGTGCTTAGTAACGTGTAGCTCATCAAGGAAAGTGGTATCTTGCTTGTCTCCGATCTCTTGTGAGGCTTCTGCAAAGGCTCGCACGGTCCCAGCAGCCCAATCTACAAAGAGTGAGGCAGACCAAAAGACTGCATGACAAAGCGGTGGCGATGGCAATCGTGGGAGTATACTGTCATACATTTTCTTCTCAAAGTACAATTTTTCCCGTCTTCGATGAACGTGGTGAGGTCTGCTGATCCGTATCACGCAGGTTTCTTTATTTCTGGAAATTTCGCGCTGTTTTCAACTCCTTTATACCCATCTTGGTTTAAAGGAAATTTCCCACAGAGAGATCCATAGCATCAGGCAAAGTGGATCAAACACTTTTCGGGGAATATTACCAACGACAGATATTCATTATATTTTTTTATCATATCCCTTACCAAGGCAACCGAACATCAACAGCTACCTGTGTGGCCTCACCAGAGCTGAAAAGGAAAATCAATAGGAGGCACGGAAAATTAAATCGGTTTTGCAAAGACAGTGTACTGGCAGTAGTTAATGAATACAAATTGCAGAAGGACAACACTAATGGATTAGGAAGTTCTCTGCCTGACTTGCGGAATAGCCTGCAAAACAGGAAATCGACAAATCAACCTATTTTCTCGTGTTTATTTATGACTGTGCGTAAAAACTAGACTTTGAAACTGTCATGACTGCAAAGGCTGCCAATTTTTTGAAGTCGTTAATAAAGTGGATTCCCAAAAATTTTATTCGACGGAAGTATGGTTCCGGCACTTGGAATTTGCTCTTTAATGATAGCAAATGTGCGGTATTACATCTTTCAGATAAAAAGAAGGGCTCCACTACAAACACTAACTACCTCAACAAGAGACTTCTTCAATGCGGGGAAATCGAGAAAGCTTTTTGCAATTGGAGGGAAAAACCAAATCCGTCTAATTGCGGGTTCAAGGTATTTGAATATCCAGCACAATTATGCAGTTGATCACGCAACCCTTTATGGTTTTTGACGAAGGCTGCATCTCCGAATTCTTCAAAATATTTACAAGACCACATTTGGAATATGAAACTCGGATCAAGAAATCCGGAATGCGGCACCATTACAACCTTCTTGAAAGAGTTCAGAGACGAACTACCAAATTATTCGGAGCTTGACGAAGCCTGTCGTATATAACCCCATATGAGTGAAAGAAATTGCACCACTGTGGATGAGTAGGATTGCGTTATCATAGGTGGCGGTTTCTTGCACCTCGTAAATACAACAAACCATTAAAATTTTGCGCAAAATAAGAAAGGGTTGATGCGAGGAGATTATCGACAAGATAAGAGAGACTAGGTGGGCTATTTTGGTCTATTAACCACCATAATCAGCCAACCATACTCAATCCCGCGTTTGAAGAACCTGAGATTCAAACTCTGGACCCATGGTCCTTGAGCTCAATGCTCTATCAATGAACTGCGGACCCTTTTTCCAGTCCGTTGCGATCGGCAATATTAAGTATCGTATTAAGGACGCTCATCGATTGGGCTACGTGGCCTGATCATCCGGTTGTGTGTTGGTGCTCAAGCAGTTTAGTAATGATTAGGAATATACGCAAACGGACATTACCGGCAAGGACAAGGGAGACTGGAATGATAATTTTTGGCTTATTAGTCGTCAGTAGTCAGCCATATTAAACGTCCAGTTTGGAGCGCCGAGCCCTGAAACCATTCCATGGTTTGCTTTCGGCGGTTTAAATGTATTGATCTTGATGAATTTTGGACATGTGCTTGACAGATCCAGGCTGCAGTACAAACATAATCTATTATTAACTGCAACATTAACATGTGCTTATGCAAGAATTTGGCTGTAATTCGTTGGCATTTATGCAAATTTGACCAGTTTACATGTTCTAGGGCTCATGTTACCTGTCCCTATATACACTGACCTGAGGAAAACTGGAAAAAATACACACATAGAAATTGTGGATCATAACCGTCATCTAGGAGCTACAACAGGCGAAGTTGCGGAATTGTCATGAACACTGCAATCAGATGTCTAGGCTACTGAGCGATATGCACCAGAAAATATCAGAACTATATTAGAGAGAAACCTGGATCAAAGCAACCTTTTTCCTCACCATTGTATGACTTGGTTGGTTCCTACCAGTATGCCTTTAAATTTACTGGCTCTATTTTTTCATGTATTTGATTGGCCTTCTGCCCCAGCGACAGTTTTTCCCCTTAAAATAGATATTAATGTTCAGAAATAAACTTCTTGTGACTATTCTCACAGGATCCCCATATTATTGACAGCTGATAACAATAAATTGGCCGTGAAAACGAAAGCTGTTTCAGTGTATCTGTAATAATTCAAAAATAAGGTAATGCAAACCAAAAATCAATTTTATCCTTTACAGCTGACAAACCAACGTAAGTTAATATTTATTGGTTATCCTGGTTGTCAGCCTAGCATATTTACTTTCGCACGCACGGAATAGTTACATACAGGTTGTTAGTCCCAATTTCTGGAAGATATTTATCACGTGGTCTGCAGACTTTAGGCCTTCCACTCCCTTTTTGCAAAGTAGATCACGTCTTTTTCCTGCAGTATCCACTGCTTTCTGCTATCCGATCTACATCCTCGCTTCCTCGGTGGGTATTTATGCACCCCCTATATTCTGGTTGTCCCCCACCGGTTCTCATTTCAAAGTACCCTGGCCAGGACAGCTCTAAGAAATAATGGCACATTTTCTTAATACTCCATTATGCACTCCCTTAAGGATGAGGAGGGATGTTCACAGTATATTAGGTCAAGTTGTGCTAATGTAACTGGACAACGCAATCAGATAAATCTAACCGTAAATGACCCGCAGAGTCGGGTAGATAAATGTTCCTTTATAGCGGCCATAAAATCTGGAGCTCCTTTAGTTCATGAAAGGCACGATGGCAGATATAGACAAAAAGTTTCTTGGAGATGACAATTGAGGGGTAGTATGTTTTTGAGGATATAGAAACCGCGCCAAAGGTAACGACATTCGGAAGAAATCCTGATCGGATGCATGTGTCTCATTATAGGCTACTATAATGACAATGCTTGACTAGCGTCAGTAACAAGTGCACTGAAGCCTAAGGTTATCTTCCGTCCTCAACTTCTGCTCCCTGTTAACTTCAATCTGGCTAAGTTGGAAGCTGTTCCTTAAATTTTTTATTTACCTCGCCCACCTTGACTTGACTTGCTTGTTTTTCGAAGTACTTGACCTTGGGACTGAAGGTCAATCCTGTTACCTTAAATCCCTGCCATATAACGGAACCGATAATTGAGTCGAATTGTTTGAAGGAAGTGAACACTTTTCCCGCGAATCTTCGATGGAACTGGTATAACCACGTGTCCGTAGGGATAACCGGTGCCCTTACCGCTCTACTACTGACTGCCCTCCCGCACCTCAATGCAACTTGTTTTTCTCACTCTGCGTTGGCACCTTCCATGGGGCTCCCTCGCAGTTACCCACAGCTTTGCATTCCCCTTCGATTGTTTAACAGGCATGTCGGTGTTACCTCCCCATACAGACGGACCCCGCTTATGCTGCAACTTGTCCTTTTTATATGTAACTATTACTATATGTATATTTAATTCCCTCCCGTTTCTATTATACATTGATGTCTTCCGACTTCTTCTTCTTCTTCTTCTTCTTCTTCTTCTTCTTCTTCTTCTTCTTCTTCTTCTTCTTCTTCTCTTCTACCTTGTCGTCTAGATGATTGCAATGACGTGCTTAACAACTCTCTTCAGCTCTGTCTATGTCAGGAGATATACATAGTGCTTCACGTTACTCGGCTACACGCAACATCTACGGCCACTATAGCTGTAAACGCGAACAACCCACACTTGCGAGTCAGGCAACAGAATTCGGCTGACTCATTTATCTTTTTAAGTGTATCCGCTGTCGAGTTTTTTACTTTGTTTATTTTTGACTGCCGTACGGAAAACACCGCTGAGGTTCTCCTTCTGATTTGACGTACGCGTTACATTAAGATACGGAATTTTCTGCTACACCTAACGTAGATAGTAATAAAAACTGTAATTTAGTAGACCAGCAAATAATACTGTGCATTAGTCGACACAGATTCTCGAAGACTTAAAATTACAAACCCAAAAGTAATATGGTGTTTATATTGCATGAAATTAATATAAAACAGGAGCTTATACAATACAGCATTTTTCTAACAAACGCTTGCCTCTAATACTCATAGTATGCTACCGCTGATGAATTCGCTGACCGTCTCGAACCTAAGCACGGACATCTGCAAGGCCTTTCGTTGTAAATCCATAGGTTTGTAGGGTTCAAATCCTTTTTTGATTTCCTAACAATATGCCTAAAGAATGCTCAGGATTTCAGTTGGAAAATTATCCCATAATCAGTCTCAAAATTTAACTTCTTCTGAGGGGTTAAATTTTTCACCCCTTTTTAATAACTGTAAGTCGGGAAAACAGATAAAATAAAGTTGATGACTATAAGTACCAAAATTGACTTTATTATGGACAGCATGTTGTAGTATCGTCCTGAACTCCATACAAATGTTATAGGTGTTTCTTTACCCAAGGGCTCTCCACAACAGAATTCGAGCAACACAAATTATGCTAAAGATACTTGCGTCCAGATTAACGGACCATCATCGTAGGCCTGTTATTGAGGCTATCTTCCGTGCTGCTGTCTTTGAAGGTTTTAATCCACTGCCTAAGTTGGCTTTTATCATAAATAAATTTGTATTTTAAGCGCCCTGGGGCTGAGGTAAAATGATGACAATGCGCACTTTGGTGCTCAATGTAAGCAGTCAGATACATAGGAGAATTTACAATTGGTAAATTACAGATAATAAACAAATTTTCAAATCCACCGGCCATCTATCGTTTTAACGCAATAATTAAAATTTTTTCGAAAAAAGGTGAGCTCAAAACGAAGCGATGGAAAAAAATCCTACAGAGAAAGTTGGGGCAGAGTTCAATGAGCCCCCACTTTCAAAGACCGTGCAGGAGAAAAAACTGCTTCGCGAATTATATGGAGGAGCAGAGTAGGTTGCATTTGAGTATAGATTGAGACTATAAAGAAGTCCCACCAAGTGAGTACGAAAACGTCAAAATAGGGCACACAGGGGGTGCAAGTTCACATGTGAATCCGAGGAGGCAGACAGTGGACGTGAGCCTCGACCTCTTAGTAACGGGGATGGACGGCTGATAATGGTAAGTAGCAAACGAAACGGAGGTTGTTTAAACCGTGCACGTCAGACTTTTCACCTGATAAGGAGGTACATGGGGACAGGAAGCATGGATATGTAGTTTGAAAACGGTTTCCTAAATTCCCAATGGTCATTGCTGGGGATAATGGAGATGGCGCGATCAATCACAGTCCGCTTAGAATCCAAGCGAGGGGATAAAAGTATGGCTGCGAGGATCATGAATGCGTGGGGAGCTGCGACCGTCTTGACCGACCAAATTACCATCAACCAGTGAAATTTGAGAACTACGTCGTCATCGTCAACAGATCGCTTAGGGTCGTAATGAGATGATGGTTATGATCGCGAAGATCATCGCTACATGGGGAGGGGACAACTACGGTGGATTTATCAGCAAATAAAAACAGGGAATTTTAAAAATCTAAGTTGGAATTTGAACAAATAAAGCATACATTATTTGACCTTAAATCCCAGGAGGACATTTTCCGAGGTCCAGAAGATGGGTGTTCGGGAATGACACAGCTAGTAATAACTATATGCTTTCTGATGTAAAATGCTTATGTAATTTCAATTTGAATACTGATAACTTAGGCGAAAATATAAGGTCTAGAGAAAGATAATTCCACATGAATGTATATTTGGATGTAAACAATAGTGAGCGTTTAGACGTAGAGCAAAGTAGTAGTGGAATAACCATCAAGGAATTACGCATGACGTAAGATCGATCGTAGAATAGAGGAGCCCTCCTGAGGAAATATTACTGTAAGTTCTGTTTTACATATGTCCTTAGCCGTACAAATTGACTGACACACATCCGGATTTGTTGAACTTTGTCTAATGTAGTCTGCGTTTGTTTCGCTTTAACAGAAAAATTGTCATTTTGCACTACAAATCCTTCAAATTCCAAAGTCATCAGCGAAGAACGTTGCGTCCTACCTAACCACGTTCACCAGCTAGTCGAATGGTGTGCAAAAAACGGATAACGGATATTTGGAGAACTTTGCTTTTTACAGCGGCCCACCTTAACGTATATCTTAGCGTGAAAAAATGTGTGCCATCCGTACACAAGACGCTTTAGTCAACGTAGAGAATTTCAGCTAGCAAACATTTGCACTGGCAGTTCGGCCGTCGTAGTCCGATGATTTCCCCTGTATGCTCCACAGAAGTGTGGTGCAGGGACGGTGAATAGCGCTGAATTAAAGTGAGGGAAAACTTGCGATGCATCTACCTCAGACTCTGTTCCACTCCCTTCACCCGGGATCGGTATCTAGACCGAATCAAGAAGACCGTAGGTTGGAGAAGCCGAGGGCCCATACACTAAGGTCTACCATAAACAAGAACCAACAACAAAATGGAGGAGTGAGTCGGATTGCCATAAAGACCACAGTAAGAAGGAGCCATTGCAGCCTGACTCTCAGTCTGCCAGTCAGCACAGAAACACGCTGGACTGAACGCGCGGTCCGAGTTATTCCGTCAGTTGGCAACCTTCCAAGCCACGGCTTTTAGCGCACAGGCATAGTTTAAAGCGTGTCAGCTTGTTTATGGTGAGAAAAATGCGCTGAGCCATCTAACTCACTCCCCTAACCCCCCAGAAAGTGCGTTGGTATGACATAGTCAAGCGCATTATTGGATTGAAAAGAAATAAAACAAATATAATATGTTCCTTGTCATACCAGTTCAATCGAATTTTTGCCCTGGTCAATATGCGTAGGATAAAAGAGGATTATGATGAAAACTGAGCAATAAAATGCTAATTTGACAATTCACTACTTCCATGAGTCAGAAGAGAATCTGTTTAAAATATAAAGTGAGAATGAACTTGGACATAACCGCCTTTTTCCTATGACACAATGTTGCTATGGTTTCTGTAGTAAATCGTTTAATAATAACAGTCAAGGTCGTGTGCATAGGAACCACCGATATTATTTGTTCTACAACTTGGACAATTTGAAAGCCGTCACCACTTCACTTGGACTGTTCCGGACAATATAGTTTCAACTGCACGTACGTACCTGCTTCCTGCACATCTGGAATTTTTGTCGTGCCAAAATTCCTCATAAAACGGTATCAAATTGGAATTTGTTTATCATCTTATTCAAATTGACTACGCAGCCTCTGCACCAATAAAAACTGACAGCCACTCAGGGAACCAATCGTGTACAACCTCGTGAAGATCTGAAGTTATCCAGGACCTTCGACATCTCCGAACGGCTGAGCCGTTCTTGCATACTTTGCATACCATTTCCAGTTTTTTTTAAAAAAGCGTTTTTGAACAAGTAGGCACATTTTTTGCTCTTATTGCGTTAAATACTCGCCAAACATCGTTTCTGCAATCTATCATGGAAGTCAAAAATATATCCTTCGGGAATCGTGCAAAATACGTGGTACCGCCGAGGATCAACCAAGGCACCAATGTTCGGGAAACGACGTTGATACCACTGAGCTATCGTCTTACGATTAACTCGCTGATTTAAATTTAAATGAGGACATAAACACTTATCGTAATACGAATGACCTCAATTCAAGGCATGTTTCCTTAAATCCACCTCCCGCCAAACAGGCCAAGAGTTTGATAAGTTTTTTTGGGTGTCAATTACGAGGACGAAGCGTGTGCGATATGCTTTAAACTTATTCAAAAATTTCGGAGATAGAAAAGGATATGAAAGGGCTGAAGATGGAGATACAGAAGTTGAAGAAACCTCCTCACATTTTACCCGAGCACAAACAGTCCCTAACGGGGGAACATGAGAGAGGCAAACGCACATACGCATGCACAGCTTCCGTAGCCATCACATCCAACAATGATGATGGCGCTACGTCCACGAAGCTTGGTTTAGCCGTTAAACAGTCTCTAGAAAGGAAAGAGGGCAACCGGCAGGAATCCAAGAAAATGAAGAAACGAGTTTCGGAAAACAAAGGTAATATGTCATCCAAAAGTGTAAGTCCCAGAAGCCCAGCGTCGGACAAAAATCACTCTCATATTGAATTGCCAGCATCCACGAGTAACGCCACTTCTGTGAACTCCCACCCTAGCGTGGGCGGGCAAATTAGGACCTCACCCATAATCCATCAGCGAAATATCGTAATACAGGGTGTCCTAGAATCCACGTCCTGCATTCCGAATGAACGAGTGACACACGATCTAGATCTTCTTCATGAATATGTCAGTGCAGTACTGAAGAAAGGGGAAATTTACACCGTGCATGAAGCCTTCCGACTAGGTAAAGTAGACCCCAGCCGCGAAATGAAACTATCCCCAAGGCCTCTAAAAATTATTTTAGGAAACGAAACCCAGGCAGCACTTCTGTTAGAAGGAAGAATGACCTTACGGGGATCGCACAAACAAGTGTTTTTTTCAGCCGGACTACGAGCCGAGGGAACGGTTGAAAATTAGGGAACTACGGAGAGAATTGAGGGAGAGAATTGGCAGAGGGAAGAAACGGCTGAAAATCAAAGACGGTCAAATAGTCCAGATAAATGTGTCCTTCCTGTGGCCAAAACCTGTAACACTGAAGGCTGGGTCTCCCCGACAAATCGAGCATTGAAAGTCATCTCTGCAAATGTACAAAGTCTGTTCAACAAGCTGGGTGACCTTAGAAACGTAGTGGATGAAATTAAACCAGACGTAATGGCTTTCACTGAAACGTGGCTCACTGCAGAGGATATCAGCACTTCAGGAGAGACAGACCAAGTCGAGGAGGAGGAGGAGTCATAGTTTATGTCACTCGCAAACTGACCGCAATGGCTGACATACATATTGTATTACGCGATGTGGAAGTCTTAATTACTATATCTGCTAAGTATTCCAGACCACTGACGATATCGGTTGTGTACCGTTCGCCTTATCAGACTTCCGATCAGGATCTCATTCTCATAACGGAACTCTACAAAGCCAGCGAGAAGAAAGATGTCCTAATTGATGGGGATTTTAACGCTCCTTATATTGACTGGAAAACATGGACTGCGCAGGGAATGCCAGATAACTTTAACCACAAACTACTACAATGGGCAATTGACAAACCTCACTGTCAGAACGTCACTTTTGGAACACCGATGAGAGAAGGACAACAGTCAAACTGTCTTGACCTGATTTTTACATGAGATGACGACAATGTGCTAAACCTACAGGATCGACCGCCATTAGGGTCAAATGATCACATTACGCTGTGCTTCGAGTACTCACTGTTTTCCAAACCAAATTTACCCGATACTTGGGAAAGAAACATTTGGAAGGAGGACTTCTCACTTATGAGAAGACAAATTTCAGAGATATCCTGGGAAACAGAACTACATGGTGGAAGCAATAAAGATTGGGCGACATTGAACTCGTTATTGAAAAGGATTGTTTACCTTAACTATGCTCTCGGGAGATAGATAACTACAAACCGCCCAAAATAGATAAACTCAAACTTGCAGGCCTCTTTCAAAAAAAAGAAATCGCTTCTGGAAGCGTTACAGAAAAACCGGCTCCGATGCTCACTTACGGGAATATAAGCAGCAACGCAACGTTTGTAAATGTGAGGCTTCTCAGCTGCGGAGGAAGTTCGAACTAAACATAATGCAAAAATCGTTTGAACACACCAAAATGCTATATGGCTATATATGGAGTACAAAGAGAATTCAGGAAATGATTCCTACCCTTAGGTCTGCAGACGGAAAACTGGAGACCGACGATCCGGTCAGATAAGGGTCATCCAGTAGATTTTGTATTTTTTGACTTCAAGAAGGCCTTTGATAGTGTACCACACGGGCTTCTTTTACAAATGATTTGGAACGTTGGAATTCGAGGAAAACTTTTCAATTGGATCAAGAGTTTCTTGTCTTTCAGAGTACAGGGAGTTGTTGTTAGAAACTCTAGCTCGGAATGTGCAAAAGTCGAAAGTGGTGTTCCACAGGGTTCTGTTTTGGGCCCCCTACTCTTTCTAATCTACGTTACCGACTGTCTCAATGACCAAGATTTTCAAGCTGTCATGTTCGCAGATGACATAAAAATATGTACTGAAGTCAGCTGCGCTGATGACGCAAAAGGGTTACAGTCGAATATCGACAAACTAAGTGCCTTGTCGGCTAAGTGGCTGCTTAAGTTTAATATATCCAAGTGCGTGATCCTACACATAAGCGCCGGTCGAAAAGTATCGCTGAAACACCAGTACTTTATTAATAGCACTGCATTACAAGAGGTAGAATCACACAAAGATCTGGGCATGTGGACAACTGCAAATTTGATGCCCTCAGAACACTGTAAGAAAGCAGTACAGAAGGCAACATGTAGACTGCATTGGATCAGACGTGCGTTTAAAATATTCCCCCCTGATCTCTTCGGAAAAGTATATGGCATCCTCATGAGACCGCACTTAGATAACGGAATACCAGCCTGTATACCGTGGATGAAGAAAGATGTTGACCTCCTCAAACAGGTGCAACGGAGAGCAACGAAGATGTTCGACAGTTTTAAGACTTTACCGTACCAAGACAGATTGAAAAAGCTTGACTTATTTCCTCTTTCCTACAGGCACTTACGGTGTAGCCTGCTCTGGACATTCCGCATTATCCGGAGCCATGATTCCTCCCTGAAATAAGAGGGTTTCTTCGAGTTTACCTGCACAACTCATCTGCGTGTTGATCCCTACAAGGTCAATAGCGAACACACGCGATTGAACCTCAGAAAGTTTTTTTTTTCAGCCAACGAGTGGTACGAGATTGGAACTCGTTACCAACCAAGCCGGATACCTCTGACAGCATTTCTGATTTTAAAAGAAGATTTGATGACATAATATTTGACAAAAGACGACTCTCACAACATTATTACTTAAAACCAGCCTTTAAATCTTTCGGTTTCTAATTTTCTTCCACAATGTTTCGCCTATAGATGTGAACACGCATTTGAAGTTTTGTTATGCTTTAAGTCAAACATTTTTAAATGTACACCATTTTTTTATACTGACTGTACACATGGAATGATAGTTTTATATCAATAGGGTCATCAAGGGCAATGCCTGTAACCCTTCAAAAATATACATATACATAAAGAAGTATATGCCTCTGAAAAAATTTTTTTATATGTACTTTTCTGCCTTTGAAACTCATTATCTTCTGGTTGCTGCTTACTTGCACAAATTCCTCCAACCTCTTTTTTATAATCTTCACTTTTTCATTTGGGGTGTGATACTCCATCCTGTCTGTTTGAAGGATCCTTTTGTATGGAAAATTTATTTCATCAGGAATTGCAAGGAAAAATCACGTTTTTCAGAACGATATGAATTTTTCTTTGGACAACTGCTGACCGATAATGACTCCCGCTGTTGAATTCTTAAATAATAACAAAAGCTTCCATTTATTGCTCGTATTATTCTACCTATTTTCCCCTGAAGGAAAAGAGTTTGATCCAACTTATGAGATACATGGGTAGTCAAACATTGATGGGAGAATCTTCCCATAGGAAATTTTGAATTGTTTGTCAGATTCTATCAATTTATGACACGTGAACTACGTATTAGATGTTTGGAAATGAGAGCGTGGCCGCGAATTCGAGGTGATTCTACACTCATGTTGCAGTACAAGGATGGTCACTGCGCTTATGTTGAAAATTCAGTTGAGAACTTTACGAAAAGACATTAATTTATAGGCCATATATATAATTTTTTTGTCCCATTCATTATCTGCCGAAGAAGATGAAAGAGAAGAAGAGGCGAGTTATTGAACTGAATTAGATTCGTATATTTTCGTGGATTAATGATTGAAGCTCTAAGAGAACAGTTTGCGCAATTGAATTCAGTCAACATTTTTGAAGAAAAATCAAACAACTTGTCACTCTGCTTCGCAACCTCGCTGTGCACTTCAGGGCGTGAATGCAAGAACTACCTCACTAGTTTGAATCGACGAAATACGCTTAGCAATATTCCAGTTAAAAAGGCAGTGACTAAAGCACCAAAAGTATCAAAAACTACAACTTGTTACAACTCACAATGTTCGGACGCAAATACCCATAACGACCGGATGACAGGAACACAGTCTCTGAATCCTACGGACGACGACCAGAGCAAATCACAAATCTCATCCTGCTATCTTGGGTGTTCTAAAGAGCCCGTAGTTAAATCCCAAGAAACAAAGCCGTGGCAAGTTGCAATGGGCAAACACCACAACAGGAGGACAAAGTCCTAATCAACTCTGATGGATTCATTGAAGCCTTCAGATGAGAGTATGGTCAGAGGTAGACTAAATCCCAACGAGAGCTCTGTAACCGTTCTCGTGCACCAAGGAGAACTTAGGAGGAAGCGAAAATTCCAAGCACCAGGATCGGCAACAGTGTTTAGTTATTCAGGGTTCGCACGAGTCAACTGCAGTCCGACCTGAAGACCATGTCGCCGAAGACCTTGCATCTTTTAATGGCCTCCTAAACCAGTTGCTCCCACCGGGCATGTAAGTAAAAGTTATTAAAGCATTCCGGATCGGCAAAAAGTCTGAAGACAGCCTAGGAACGCCGCGACAGTGACCTCTCAAAATACTGCTAGAGAGCAAAGACCAAATCAAGGCGATCCAATCCAAAAAACTAATCTCCGTCACTCGCATAAAGAGGTTTTTTTCAACCAGACTACTCTCCTGCGGAAAGGCTGAAACGCCGGGAACTTGTCTTGGAACTACAATCAAGACTGAAGGCTGGCGAACACAATCTGGCTATTTTAAAGGGGAAGGTAGTTCAAAAGAATACGAATTTTCCCTCGAAGCAACCGATTGTTCGCAGGACAACGGCAGCCACCTCACTAACGCCAAAACCCTCAGGGAACTAATAGCCCAAAGAGATGTCAGAACTGATTCCGTAACGCCCAGCGTTATCACTAAAGAAACCAGAGTTAACGAAAATCATCAAGAAACGGAAAAGACGTTAGAGGAGACGCAGTTAGGCCCATAAAATTGACAAACGCAACAGGAAATTTGGTTGGCGCAAAATTGAAGTGCTTGTATACAAATGCACAAAGCCTTTTATTAAAACTTGATGAGTTAAAAATTTGCCTTGCCGAAGTATCTCCGGATGTGATAGCAGTAACCGAAACCTGGCTGTCGGGCAGTATTCGAGATAGCGAAATAACATTGTCTGGATACCAAATATATTGGAGGGACAGAGAAAACCGACAGGGTGGTGGAATAATTGTGCATGTGAAAGACGTGCTAATAGTGTCTGACAAGACGAGCAAGTTTGCGTGCAGCACGGAAGCCATATGGTTGAACATCATGGCTCTTGGCTCTCCATGTCTGGATGTCCTCATTGTCTATCGGCCACCTAGGATAGACCAAGTGGAGGACACCCACTTGTTGGAACAATTAGAAATTTATCCAGTCGACCTAATGTCATGATTATGGGTGACTTCAACGCACCAGGAATAAACTGGAGCACTGTTCAATCATCATGCCCAAAATCGACTTTTGATTATGTTTTTCTTCAAAAGACCTTGAAGGCACTCCTCACACAACATGTCCCTTTCCCCACCAGAACACGTGAAGGACAAAGGGCTAACTGTCTTGACCTGGATTTCACGAAAACATCAGGCAGCATTGACGAGATTATTTCAATGTCTCCGCTCGGTCGTAGTGATCATGTGGTGCTTATGTGGAACTACTCCTTATTCTTCGTTGCGCCTGCTATAGAGGAAAAACGGTGTAACGTATGGCGAGGAAACTTTTATCAGATGCGAGCAGGTTTAACAGACATCAACTGGACCTCAATGTTTTCGAGCACTGTGAACGAAGATTGGGAGTTCTTCCGGAATGCTCTTCTGCAACCCATGGACAACCACTGCCCCCTAACGAATGTCCATCAGAGCTAGTGTCCTGGGTGGCTAGACAGCAACTTAAAAAGGGAAATAAACAGGAGGCACAAGTTTTGGAGAAAATATTGCGAGTCTAATCAAGTCGCCTATTTTAATAAGTATAAAACACAGATAAACAAAATGAGAGGCCTTATTCTTAAAACGCGAAGAGAATTTGAGAAGACTTTGCTGCAAAAGACAACGCAGAATCCAAAGTTAGTCTACAGTTACCTCCGTAGATGTACAAGGTATAAACATCAAATTCCGCTAATTAAGACTGCCATGGGCGTTGAAATTTCTGAAAACAGGGAAAAAGCCCAGTAATTTTCACAGTTCTACCGCTCAGTCTTCACAAACGATGCAAGGTTCCTTCGTCCCTCAGTGAATAACCCGCCGACTGCAAGCATTAGCCACATACTATTCTCAGAATTTCTGATCCAAAAGGAATTAAAAGCACTAAAAGAGTCGAAATCCCCAGGACCAGACGAGCTTCCACAAGCTTCTGAAAGAACTCGCCAATGAACTTTCCGCACCTCTGTCAGTGCGCTTTCAAAAGTCATTTGACTCCGGAACACTTGCTTTCGATTGGAAACCGGCACATATAACTCCCTTGTACAAAAGCGGTAGCCGGGCGTCAGTGACAAACTACAGGCCCATAAGCTTGACATGCATCCTTGGCAAGGTTATGGAAAGAATCATCAAGAGCGAATTGGTGAAATTCCTAGAGACTCATAATTTGTTATCAAGCTGTCAACACAGGTTCAGAAAAGGAAGATCATGCGCAACGAATTTGCTGTATTCGCTCCAGAGGTGGATCCAAGAACTTGAAGATAGACACGCAGTTCACATTGCCTTCATTGAATTTCAAAAGGCCTTCGATACTGTGCCGCACGAGAGACTGCTGTACAAGCTAGAAAGAATTGGAATCAGAGTTAACCTCCTCAAGTGGATCGAAAACTTCCTCGTGGGTCGGCACCAGGTTATGTGCATCGGCCAAGAGTGGTCAAGTTCTGCTGCGGTCGAGAGTGGTATTCCTCAGGGTTCAGTACTAGGGCCAATACTGTTTTTAATATACGTGAACGATTGTGTCAGGAATCTCGACTGTGAAGCAGCAATGTTTTCCGATTACATTAAAATCTGGAATGTAATCCAGAGCCCTGCTGACGAAGATAAACTGCAGATAAACCTAACTCGGTTGGAGGAGTGGTCGAATCATTGGCTTTTGCGGTTCAACGTCGATAAGTGTACAATACTTCGCTTAGGCAACCCATCTGGATCTGCCGAAAGTAGAAGTTACTTTCCCAACTGTGAAGCCTTAAAAGACGTGGAAACCCAAAAGGACCTTGGTGTGCTGACGACCACCACCTTAAAACTATCGTCTCACTGCTCGAAAGTGGCAAAGAGCGCAATTGCGGTGTTGCATGCCATCAGACTGGCCTTTTTGGATTTCAATGAAGATCTCTTCGCTAAGACTTTTGGAACATTCATTAGGCCGCATTTGGAATATGCTATGCACGCCTGGAAACCATGGACAGTTCAAGATCAGAACTGCCTCGAAAGAGTACAGAGGAAAGCCACCAAAATTGTAAGAAGTCAAAGCTCCTTGCCATATCCAACCCGCCTAATGAATCTTAATCTGTTCCCTTTGAGTTATAGGCAAATGCGTGGTGATCCCCTGCAGACATTCCGCATTGTGGAGGGATTGGTTTGTTGCCTGGAATTTCTCGGACTTCTTTGAATTTGCCCCCACGACCCCCACACTTCCCTGTCCTAAACTTTAATCTGTTCAACAAGCTGCAGTTTTTTCTCCTGAAAATACCTTAAAGAACGATCAGGAGTTTTTTTCACTGTCAGCTGGACCCCCTACTGTATATATCCCTTTTGACCTTGCCTGTAAACTGGCAATAAATAAATCTCCGAGGTCACCCATTGAAACTGCATGTCCAGCAGGCGAGACTGGATGTGCGCAAGTTCTCCTTCTCTGTCAGATTGGTTAAACCATGGAATGCCCTCCCTGAAGACGTTGTGATGTCACCATCGCTGGAAAGTTTTAAAAGGAACCTTGACAGTTTTATATTCCACAACGAGCCTGAGCGATGAGGAATTTATCTTAACCCTCGAGAGTCGTGCACCACTTGTCATATTTTATGACCGCATTTGTACCTTTGCAACCCACACGGTTTCTCAGTATGCCGCATTTAATTTTACGTTACAAATAGGGTACTCAAAGGCCCATGCCTATTTCCCTCAATAAATTGAATTGAATTGAATTGAAATAGCAAATGAATAGGCTTCACAACTGGTCATCATGGAGCCTATATGTGATAGATGTCCAGTGAAACCGCTACATCGTTACTATGGATTTCTTATTGTCACCGTGCGATGCGTAAGTAGATAAGCCGCTGAAAGCCACAAAATTCACTAACAACTCTACTTTCTAGATCATATTCACAATATTAGTTAATGCACAATCGACCAGTAACGTAGTTTAACATAAGTTATTTGCAAGTGGTATACGGTGTGACGTGGGCGGGGACACAAATTGCACTTGCATGGTCACTCTGGTTTCATCGATGCGGTTTAATTCAATTCTATTTATTGAGGGAACTAGGCATTGACCTTTGGGTACCCTATTTGTAACGTAAAATTAAGTGTGGTATACAGAGAAACCGTGTGGGTTGCAAAAGTACAAAAGGCGATCATAAAATATGACAAGTGGTGCGTGACTCTCAAGGGTTAAGATAAATTCCTCGTCGTTCGGGTTCATTTTGGAACATAAAACTGTCAAGGTTACTTTTACAGCTTTCCAGTGATGGTGACATCACAACGTCTTCAGGGAGGGCATTCCATGGTTTAACCAATCTGACAGAGAAGGAGAACTTGCGCACATCCAGTCTCGCCTGCTGGACATGCAGTTTCAATGGGTGACCTCGGAGATTTATTTATTGCCAGTTTACAGGCAAGGTCAAAAGGGATATATACAGTAGGGGGTCCAGCTGACAGTGAAAAAAACTCCTGATCGTTCTTTAAGGTATTTTCAGGAGAAAAAACTGCAGCTTGTTGAACAGATTAAAGTTTAGGACAGGGAAGTGTGGGGGTCGTGGGGGCAAATTCAAAGAAGTCCGAGAATTCCAGGCAACAAACCAATCCCTTCACAATGCGGAATGTCTGCAGGAGATCACTACGCATTTGTCTATAACTCAAAGCGAACAAATTAAGATTCATTAAGCGAGGTGGATATTGCAAGGAGTTTTGACTCCTAACCATTTTGGTGGCTCTTCATTGCACACTTTTGGGACAGTTCTGATCTAGAGCTGTCCACGATCTCCAGGCTTGTACAGCATATTTTAACTGTGGCCTAGCGAATGTTCAAAAAATCTAAGTGAAAAGATTTACATCAAAATCCCAAAAGGCTTGTCCGATGGTATGCAACACCGCGATTGCGCTCTTCGTCACTTTCGAGCAGTAAGAGGATTGTTTTAAGGTGGTGGTCGTCAGTACACCAAGGTCCTTTTGGGTTTCCACGTCTTCTAACGCTTCACTGTTGAGAATGTACCTTCTACTGTGGGCAGATCCGGATCGGTTGCCTAAGCGAAGCATTGTAAAATTATCGACGTTGAACCGCAACAGCCAATGATTCGACCACTTCTCCAACCGAGTTAGGTTGATCTGTAGTTTATCTTCGTCAGCAGGGCACTGGATTACATTCCAGATTTTAATGTCGCCGGAAAACATTGCTGCTTCACAGATCAGACACAATCGTTTATGTATATAAGGAACCGTATTGGCCCTAGTACTGAACCCTGAGGAACGCCACTCTCGACCGCAGCAGAACTTGACCTGTCTTGGCCGATGCGCAAAACCTGATGCCGACCCACGTGAAAGTTTTCAATCCACTTGAGGATGTTACCTCTCATTCCAATTCTTTTTAGCTCGTACAACAGTCTCTGGTGTGGCACAGCGTTGAAGGTCTTTTGAAAGTCAATGAAGGCGATGTGAACCGCGTGTCTATCTTCAAGTGATTGGGTCCAGCTCTGTAGAGATTGCAGTAAATTCCTACTGCAGAATCATCCTTTTCTGAACCCGTGTTGACAGTTTGATAACAAATTATGAGTCTCTAGGAATTTCACCAACTCGCTCTTGATGATCCTTTCCATAACCTTGCCAAGGATGCATGTCAAGCTTGTGGGCCTGAAGTTTTTCACTGACGCCCGGCTACCACTTTTGTACAAGGGACTTATACGTGCCTGCTTCCAATCGATAGGAAGTGTTCCGGAGTCAAATGACATTTGAAAGAGCACTGACAGAGGTGTGGACATTTTATTGGCGAGTTCTTTCAGAAGTTTGGGTGGAAGCTCATCTTGTCCTGTGAATTTCGATTTTTTAGTTCCATTAATTCCCTCGGATCAGAAATTATGAGAATAGTATGTGGCTAATGCGTGCAGTCGGTATGTTATCCGCTGTGAGACGAAGGAACCTTGCGTCGTTTGTGTAGACTGAGCGATAGAACTGTGAAAAGTACTCGGTTTTGTCCCTATTTTCAGAAATAGCAACGCCCATGGTAGTCTTAATCACATCGATTTTATGCTTCTTCTTTGTACATCTGCGGAGGTTACTGTATAATTACTTTAGATTCTGCGTTGCCTTTGCAGCAAAGTCTTTTCGAATTCTCGTCGCGTTTTAAGGATAAGGCTTCTCAGGTTGTTTCTCTGTGTTTTATACTTGCTAAAATATGCTACTTTATTAGACTCGCAGTATTTTCTCCACGAGTTGTGTTTCCTGTTTGGTTCCTTTTTAGGTTGCTGTCTAGCCGCCCAGGACGCTTGCTGTGATGGACACTCGTTAGTGGGCAGTGCTAGTGCACGATTTGCATTACAGTCGGCAGGTTATCCACTGAGGGACGAAGGAACCTTGCGTCGTTTGTGTAGACTGAGCCATAGAACTGTGAAAAGTACTCGGCTTTGTCCCTGGTTTCAGACATTTTGATGCTCATGGCAGTCTGAAGCATCGGGATTTAATGCTTATTCCTTATACATCTGCGAAGGTAACTTTAGACTAACTTTGGATTCTGCGTTGCGTTTTGCAGCAAAGTCTTCTCGAATTCTCGTCGCGATTTAAGGATAATGCTTCTCAGTTTGTTCTCTGTGATTTATACTTGTTTAAATGTGTGACTTGATTAGACTCGCAATAGTTGTTCCACAATGTTTACATCCTGTTTATTTCCGTTTTTAGGTTGCTGTCTAGCCACCCAGGACTATTGATCTGATGGACACTCGTTAGTGGGAAGTGGTTTTCCATGAGTTTCAGAAGAGCATTCCAGAAGAATTCCCAATCTTCGTTCACAGTGCCCAAAAACATTGAGGTCCAGTTGAGGTCTGGTAAATCTGCTCATATCTGATTACAATTTCGTAGCCAACCGTTACGCCGTTTCTTCTCCATAGCAGGTGCAATGGAGAGAATGAGGATTAGTACCACATAAGCACCACATGCTCACTTCGACCGAGTGGAGGTATTGAAATAATTTTGACAATGCTGCCTGATTTTTTTGTGAAAACCAGGTCGCGAAAGTTTGCTCTTTTTCCTTTACGTGTTTTGGTGGGGAAAGGGACGGGTTGTCTGAGGAATGCCTTCAAGGTTTTTTGCAGAAAAATATAATCAAAAGTTAATTTCGGGCATGATGATTGTATAGTGCTCCAGTTAATTCCTTGTGCGTTGAATTCACCCATAATCATGACATTAGACCGACTGGAGAACTTTTATAATTGTTCCAACATGTGGGTGTCTGCGACTTTGTCTATCCTAGGTGGCCGATAGACAGTGAGGACATTCAGACATCGAGAGACAAGAGCCTTGATGGTCAACAATATGGCTTCCGTGCTGCACCAAGCTTGCTCGCCTTGTTGGACACTAAAAGCACCTCTTTCACATACACTATTATTACGCCACCCTGTCGGATTTCTCTGTCCCTCCGATATATTTGGTATCTAGACAATGCTATTTCGCTATCTCGAATATTGCCTGAAAGCCAGGTTTCATTTAGAATTTATTTAGAATTGATATTTGGTTAGCACCGGCAAGGCAATGTCTAAGCAAACTTTAGTAACGAAATAAAGTTATGACAATGACATCTGGAGATACTTCAGCTAGGCAAATTTTTAACTCATCAAGTTTTGATAAACTTCTTTAGGCATTTGTATACAAGCACTTCAATTTTGCGCCAGCCTTTGTCAATTTTATGGGGACTTACTGCGTCAAGCTCATATGACTTTTCCGTTTTTTGATGATTTTCGGTAACTGGTTTCATAGTGAGAACGCTGGGCGTTACGGACTCAGTTCTGTCATCTCTTTGGGCAATTGGTAACCTGATGGTTGTGGCGTTAGTGAGGTGGCTGCCGTTCAACTTCGTAAAATCGGTTTGTTCAATGGAAAATTCGTATTATTTTAAATTACCTTCCGCTTAATAAAAGCCAGATTTTGTTGGCCAACCTTCAGTCTTGATTTTATTACCAAGACAAGTTCCCGGCGTTTTAGCCTTTCCGTAGGGTATTACTCCGTTTGAAAAAACCTCTTTATGCGAGTAACATAGGGTTATTTTCTTGGATAGGATCGCCTTGATTTGGACTTTGCTCTCCAGCAAACTTTTGAGAGGTCGCAGTCGTGACGTTCCTTACCTTTCTTCGCCCTTTTTTGCCGATCCCGAAGGCTTTAAGAACTTTCAATTCCACGCCTGGTGGGAGCAACTGGTGTAGGAAGCAATTAAACGAAGCAAGGTCTTCGACGACATGGTCTTTAGGTAGGACCGCAGTTGATTACTGCAAACCCTGAATATATAAGCAGTTTTTTTGAAATCTCAGTAAAATATAAGAATATCAAATACAAGATTCGCCCTCGTAGTAGACGGATTTGGCTGCCATTACACTTTTGCGCGCTTTGCTGGTCCTTGGTTGCAAGTATAAACTGATTGAGGGCCAGTCATGGATTTCGAAGCCAGCTCAACAGACTTTCCTTTTCAGGAAGTGCCATGGCTGGTTATGCTGTCTCGTATTATTTTTGCCTGTCTTAATCGACATTTGGATAAATTAACTGCAGTTTACGCATCTTTGGATGTTTGAAGCCTTGTCTGACGGTCATTTTCTATTTACTGTGAAAAAAATCATCTGTAGTATTGGCCTATTAAGCATACTTTTAAAAATTATTAACGTCATGTCTTTGAAAATTAAACGAAAATTATGTCCAGTAGTTTACGGTTTTTCAAAATGCGTATTCCT
>WEDG01000868.1:0-28038 GCA_017591395.1 Schistocephalus solidus | reverse complement strand
AGCGTGGTCCGTCCCGACGCGGGTGTTGAAGTCACCAAGGAAAATTAACTTGTCCCCTTTCGGCACAGTAACCAGCAGGGCGTGCAGGTCCTCGTAGAATTCGTCCTTCGCCGCATCAGAGCTCGTCATTAGGGGAGCGTAGGTGCTGATGATGGTGGCGAACTGGTCTCCACGAAAAGGCAGACAGAGGCTCATCAGGCGATCATTGATACCCTGCGGCAGACGGCAGACGTCCCACGATGTCGTTCCGGATGGCAAAGGCAACACCAGCGTCGCGTCCGCCTTGTAGCGCGCCAGTTCCCGTGCGACAAGCGCCGTCCTCCGTTCCGGCCGGCTGCTCTTAGGATTGTCTAAAAGGGAACGAACATTCCAGACTGCTAGTGTGAGTGGACTCACCCGATCAGCCTGGAGGGTATGGCGGGGGTATTGTTGTTTGTTTGAGTTTTACGACCGCGTATTTTGCGATCTGCGAGCCGCGGCCGGCTGCAGAAGACGTGATAACCAGCATTTGTTTAGGGCACCTTTTCTAGCCCCTTCCCCCGCGAGGAGGCAAGCATTGCTATCCCTAAATAGGGCTGCTCGATCATCCCAGACGGCTGCCGAACTCCACTATGGGTCACGGTTTTTTTAGTGGGAGAACGACCCGAGTTAGCCTGGGCCGCCTACGGGGTTGCTGTCGCCCCCACCGTAGGACTTTTTGAGAGGGGGGAGGTGGGAAGCTTGGGAGTCAGACATACCGGGTGTGGAGGCACACACAACACCGGAGACCCTCACCTGGTTAAGCCCGCTGGTCGTGACGGTTGCCCGGGGTGTGGCCGCTGGGAAGAACCCAACTTCAAGGAACCACAGGTGAGAGTTGGGTACCAGGAGCATTCACCACCTGTATGAGACAAATGGAGCGACCAAATGCTATCTGTGTGGTGCTACCCCTAACTAGTACCCCTAACTAGTACCCCTCACTGCAGCCCCTCACTGCAACTATATATAAGCCAAAAAAGGTCCCTCCAGCGCCCTTGGTAGGCTCTATTCGCTTAATGCTATTTTTAGGTCTTATGAGTCTTTTCAAGATTTCTATGTTCGCTTTATATCCGTAAGCCCATGTTTTGTCAAATATCAATAAACGAGGTTCATTACTCAAAACAAAAACTGGGTGCTCATGCGTTCTCTTCACAACTGTGTCCTAGGAGAGACTAAAAGTTCATTGAAAATAATGCAACAGAGCTTTTCTTTGATTATTTACTTGGCGCCAATATCACAACAAACCTTGGGAAGTTTCAATGGAATATCGTTGTAGATACAGCAGACTAATGCGTCGTCTTGGACAGACATCTCCACAGACCGCACATTTTCCTGTTGAATTCAGTTACGGCATAGTGACCATGAATCGACAGTCAAGGTGTTTCTAACCGAGCCTAAAGCCATTAGACTGGCCAGCTCGAATTCATTTTTACCCAGCCCAAGCCCATGCTATTTCCTTGTACCTGTGACAGACTATCCATCAGTATTTTATTGCGTCATTTGAGGTAGAAAAAAACAGTTTCATCGCTAAGCAGCGAATGGAGAAGATTAGGAACCGTAATCAAAAAAATAATACGAGACTTGAGTGACTTTTGCCATCAGAAACTGAACTTTTGACAGTCGATCCTCCAAAATAAAACACTTATTTAGGAGAGTAAATCTATGGGTTCACCCAGAACGTTTTACCACCCCCGTAGGTACTTATGCCGGTTACTCGTTAATCTAGTTGCTGGCTACTCAGTGTGTCAGATGGTGGATATTGGAATAGTCTTCAACAAAATTGAGCTGCGAAATAAGCAGCTTCTCGAGTCGGGCGCGGAGGGCTGAAGTTTGGCACACCGACTGCCTTATAAAATGCGACTATCAGCCGCCATTAAATAAGTTAACTTGCCGTCGCTGCCTTATGGTTAGATTTTTCAGCCAAAGCGCTAGAGGAGGCAACCTCTACCAAACAATCTAAGCCGCTGGTAGGCACCTGCCTGTATTCAAAATTCCCAAGAACCCTCGTGAAAATATCCAACTACAGTATTACGATCCATGCTACGGCGTGCGCAGGAACCGATGTGCTCCGCAACCTTGGTCCAGTAGTGCGGCCAAATATTATGCTAGTTGGATTACTCAACCGGCAATGAATCTTTGGTATTGCATGCTGAAATGTGATAACTTTCTGGACCGCGGTACCCAAAGTCAGACGGGGCGCAGTCTTCATTAGTACCCCGTCGATGTCTGCTGCCTGTCTGACGTCCGGAATCCCTGTCATCGGCGCAAGTGAAATAACGATCCAGGGAGTCCACTCCCACTTCACCATGTAACACAGTGGTCCACGCAACTTCTTTCAGATGCTAAAATAACCTCCGCCTGCCTACTTCCTTCGTGAAAATGTGTACCCAACCACAGAGGAGTCCCCGGGGAAAGGAAAATCCCGACGGACTGAAAGTCGCTTCTCTTGCGAAGGCTGTCCTCAGACAGTGATCAGTCGTCAGACTGAAAAGCGGTAATAACGGTATCTCTGCGCAAACAATGTTTAACTAGCTAAAGGAAGTTATAAGAGGTCTATACCTCTGCTACGAACGTTCATGGACTCGCGTGCAAACGATACCTAGAATGGCTCGTCAAGACCGAGATCCGACACCTGCCATCCGAGATCAACCTATTTTACTCAGCCTATAAGTGATAATTGATGCTGTCTGATGCAGCCACCCTCACCGGTGCCGTTCAAGCCAATAGAAACTTCGTGAAAATGCAAAACGACCGGTCGATGGAAGATGAGGGCCATCCAAAGCAACCGTTCTACAGCGGTGTTTTCGTAAGTGCGCGCCGATGAGGTGGGTGGAGTCAACCATACAAAGAGTCCCTAAAGACTTCAATTAAACGCTGCGGGTTCAAGAAAAAACTCCAAGGGATTCTCGCAAACAATCAATGGGCATGCTGCGAGGCTGTGGATAGTTTAGTGACAACCAGACAGAAGGATGAAAGAGAGGCTAAACTCAGTAAGACCAGGAATAGCGCTATTAATGTCCGATCGCTTTTTCTATGTCTCTACTGTCAACGTTCATTAAGCGCTTGCACTAGTCCATCGAATCCGCAGCAGCAGCAACAATAAAAACAACAAAGCCGACACTACATCAAGGAATGCTGTTCATAACGTTCTAATTAGAGCGAATTTTAAACCACGTTAGGCTAACCACCAATGAGAAGATCGCACCGGACCACCTATCCCTGTAGTGTTTGTGGTCCAGACATACGGATGGAGCGCTTCACAGACGCGAAGCCTCGAAGTTTTTCCAACTATCATGTACCGCATTCTGCTATCTGCCAGAACTCGCGTCATAGGCCTGATCCTTCTGTCGTATATCCTACTCCACCCGTGGCAAATAAACTTGAAGGTTTAAATTTGCGAAAATTCCCATTAAAAGATTCAAAAGACGACTTGGCGGGCATACGCGCGGCTTTCGATAACTTCTCTTCAGGCCAGTACAGTTATAGGGTAACGTTGGAACGTAGTAGGAGTTTAAAACCTGAAATCGATAATATTCGTCCGTTTGTGTGGGTTGTGTGAGAAGTGTGCATAGGGGATGATGATAAGAAACAGTGTGATACTGTTTCTTATCACACTGTTTCTTATCATCCTCCCCCTAGGCACACCTCTCACACAACCCACACAAACGGACGAATATTATCGATTTCAGATTTTAAACTCCTACTACGTTCCAACTGTACTGGCCTGAAGAGAAGTTATCGAAAGCACCGCGTATGCTCGCCACGTCGTCTTTTGAAACTTGAAGTTCTTTCATACCTTTTTTACTTGTGCCTTTTTTCGCAAGTAAATTTTTATGGTGTGCCCTCTTATGTTCATAATTCCCCAACTGCCATGAATTCCTTGGTGTTTAGAGCACCGGATTTTGACTGGATTTTAAGGTTATTTTGCTTTATTTTGCACGTCTCTGGAGAGGGTATTTATCCAGTCGTTGATGTCATTCACTCATTTCTGGCTGTCACATGTTAAACTCTTTCTCCTTTACTTTTAGCCCACGAAAATCGTCCGGAAGAAACACCCGGCTCTCATGTTTTGATGGGCTTAATGCAACATTTAGCAGAGCGTTTGGAAAAGAAGGTTTGTCCTTTCCTCACTTATAAGCCTTGTCTAGTATTCTTGTTCTAGAGCTCCTTCCGTTATTTCAATGAACGAACTAGGGCTTGCGTCACCCTCAGGTTGGATGAAAGTGTCGCTAACTTTAACCGTTTTGGTGCTTAGATGATCACACTACGCCAACTGATGGTTCTAGTACTCTCCTAGACTCCGCGTCAACGTCCGCCGATTCAATTTCAGAAAACTATGAACCCTCTCTTAAAAGGCCAGGTTGGCGTTGGCATTTTATTTCTTGCCCAACTTTTCTTTTTGATAAAGTATCCCATATGATGCCTGCCAAAGCGCGAGGTCGCATGTGTTCGCCCAACGCACTTTTCTTGAAATAGGGAGTCCGTTTGTCATAAACAAATCAACGGTCGTATGCTTCACCTATGACTGTATCTCCTAATTATGAACCGGCTTTAGCCTTCCGTGACTCTGCCAATATTATCCATATCTCCACACCAAGAGCTCCGTTTGCTTAAACTGACCCAATGGGAAAAGAAAATAAGATTGTTCTCAGTGGCACCGAAATTATGCAGGAAGTACCATATAGTGTGCATTGCCCATTCTGGATATCCCTTACCTGTCGAGACACTGTAAATATGGTAGCTAGATGCTCACCCACGGTCGCATTTCTCTCCGAAACTCATGAAACGCTGATTAAAATCTGTAAATATTCCTTTGAACGGATATAAAATTAATTTTTTCCCTTCACTGATCACTGTCTGAGGACAGCCTTCGCAAGAGAAGCGACTTTCAGTCCGTGGGGATTTTCCTTTTCCCGGGGACTCCTCTGTGGTTGGATACACCTTTTCATGAAAGAAGTAGGCAGGTGAAGGTTCTTTTAGCATTCGGCAGGCACACATTGCTTTTGCTCTCGACAGTGTCGTTTATTCACCAGTATTTAGTCTTTTATTTGTTAATGACGCAGGTATTGGTGAATCCATATAGCTTTCTTGCGTTTGGGGCGGTGAAGGCGATGCTTCTGGGTTGGAGATTGTGCTCGGCGTAGGTTTTCAAGAGACGCTGCTACCGTTTGCGACTCTCTGAGGGCTGGTCGATTGTTATTAAGACAAATACCTTTAGCTGAATTGTGCACTGAAATTTCTGAGAACGATCGGTGATTATACAAGACAAGAGGGGAAGCAGGGCCTCATATAATTGTTCCTTGATGACATTGTGTTTTGTGACTAATTACTGACTGGGGTGGGAAAAGATGCCGGGTGGACTTATAGTTTTGGCCGAAATCGGTAAGGTTGCCTTCTTTTGCCGTTAGTTTATTACATTGCTACTGAAGTGATATTCGTTAGGCGTGCTGATGTTAGTGTATATTTTCAGTTTGCTGTAAAAGAGTGTTGGTTGTTCCATGTCAGCAGTCTTTTTGTCCACTACGGGGAAGGGTGTTTTGATTGATGATTAGTTCTTTTTAAGGGGAGGTTAAGACATTTGTGGACTACGCGGTATTTTCGGACTTCTTATCCGTAATAATAATAATAATAATAATGAATATTGCTAATGACTATCAGGTAGAGTTTTTCGTTTGAATTGAGTAACCTTTGGTTTGATATTGAAGAATTGTACAATTCAATATTTTTATAGGCACATAAATAAATATCGAATTATTTTTTTAATTCAATGCTTAGTTATTCATAATTACACCCATTTTCGATTTGTTAGTTTCGGGAACTTGGTCGCTTGGCGGTCGCTAACGATTCGCTAGACATTTTTTGACAAATGATTACAGCACATCGTTTGTCAAATTGCGCGCTGCTTCGTAAATTGAATAGCCTATTTAACCACCATGTTTGATATTTACAACTTTCCTTATTTCTTCCTCGACAGTTTCCTACTATTATTTTTTTATCATGAGAAAAATCGCCAATTACCACCAAATCCGAATAGCACGAATCACTAGTTTTCATTTTCTCACTATGGCAGCGTTCGGCATTTTATTTTGCGAGATCAACTCTCGACAAAACAGTTTCTGATGTCAAAGGCCCCTGGAGCCTCTTATACTTTTTAATTGCGCACCTACTCTTTTCCATTTTTTGCCTAGCCAGGAAACTGCTTGTTGCGCCTTAGATTACGCAATACGTTGTTGAAAGTTTTTCGCAGGTACAAAGAAATAACATTGTCCCTGGCTAAGCACAAATGAATCTGACTTGGTCATTCTAGTGGCTTTGGGCTTTGCCGAAAACGCCTTGACTGTCGATTAGTAGACGTTATACCATCACCTGAATTTGGCCCAGCCATGGAGCTTGAGGATGGAATGAAATTATCCTTTTGCACCCCGGAAACGGAAGAAATTGGTAAATCCCACTCGCACAAAGCTTCATATCGGAGACCGAGATAGTACTGCCCGTAGAGCTGTTGTATGCCTTCAAAAATGTTTATAAATCCAACACCATGTCTGAATTTATAAGGTCAGTATTCTCCAAGCAAATGTTCAGTCTGCGTCCATGTTTGCCATACATAACGTTTGAATTGGCTTTTTGTATTGATCTGCTCCGGAAACTTTAAAACGCTTGTTGGAATACTGACAATAGGTAAACCATTGACATTCATACCATATTTTTTTATTCCTCGCCGGCCGTACCAGCTGGTAAATAGGTAAAGCACCTTAACATGTTCCGTTCTGGGTTATATTTCTTTATATTGTCTACTTATTTAAGTTAGGTAGTTTGATATAAATTAATAATTATCTCTGGCCTCGCCGTTGACGTCGCCTTCGTCCCTGTCCTCTTGGAATCCTTTCGACTGAATTGATTCCTGTTGCTTTTGTCAACATATAATATAAAGCTTCCGATGTTCTTCGTAGACTACATTCACTTACGTACTAGTCATTAAAATGCCAGCCGTAAGTTTCTGTAATGGCTTTATGATGTTAGCCATGAGCCATGTCACCGACCGCGTTGCCCTCGTGAATATTGCCGTCCACTACGTTAGCTCCCACATTTAGGCTCCTTAATCCAGTGGATGGTGGCGCTTATACGGATATTGCCTGCCCATGACCTTTTAGTTTCGTTTCGGGGCCCTGCTAGGTCAGCTATCGCATATATCGGGTGCGGAATGCCAGTGGGCTTCTTAGTTCTTGGTTGGTTTATCTGCCAGTTACCCACCAGGTCGTGCGAAAGTGTCCACTGTCTCATCTTTCATGATGTCAATGCTGCGGACAGTCGCTCCTCTGAGAAGAGCATTATTCGCCTGACGTTTTGGATTCCAACTCGAACCCATCATTAGAGACAGTATTAGATACGGGTAATTCGTACAAAGGGAGCTGCAGTATTTATAGGATGCCGTCGCTATGCTACTGCACGCCTATGGCAATTAACAGCTCCCCCTTCAGCGATGACGACTGCGCTCTGGTGCGTCAATTGTTTGATGGCGGGCGTGCGGGTCGTTATCCGCAGAAATTTCGATAACATTGTTGGAGGGTGTCGTGATGATTGCTCGGCCGTCGGGCTTACCGGCGCTGGCGTTGGAAAATGTGTTCGCCTGAGCGCTCTCCGAGTGGCCGATTGTTCTGGCCAAACTGAGTCTGAACACCGAATGTGGGTTGCGTAGGTGATTGCACTTGTTAATAGACTGAGGGCCTGTAAACCATGACTCGAGCATCTCGCGGCTCGCGATTATCACCTCTTGCGATAATTTCGGCTTCGTCGAACTTTAATTGGGGCCGGTTCTCGCCGAAAGAGCTGCGCCTTGAGAATTAGCGTCGTTTCGCCGCACTGCTGCCGCATGTTCGGACATTCGCGTACGACGCAGTCTTCCGGTTTCTCCGAAGTAGTTGCTCTGCCCGCAGCTACACCAGATCCGATAAACAACTCCAGATGTTTCTTGCCGCGGCACTGGGTCCTTTGGTCTCATTACCTGACGCCGAATGGTGGCCTCCGGTCTGTGTGCGACTCAAACTCCAAGTGGCGCGAGAAGGTGGCTGACGGCCTACGATACGTTTTGGCATATGGAATCGCGCGACAATATTTAAGTTCGGTGCGATTTTGTCGTTCGTTCCGTTTGCGCATGCACTGGTTGACGCAGTTGCGCCGGCAGCCATTTTCTCTGAACACCCTTCGAAGATATTGTAATTCGGCAACCTTGTCTTCCGGTTCACTGCAGTGCGTCTTAACACGCCGCCATAGCGTCCTTACGCAACTGCGTTGGTGGCTGATTGGGTGGTTGCTGTTAAAGTTCAGAACTTGCATCGTCTTTGTCGCTTTCCTGAACACTTTGATCTTTAGGCCACCGCAATCTTTGCGACAGACGAGGACGTCGAGGAAGACCAGCTGCTTGTTTTCTTCCTCTTGCATCGTAAATTGTATGTCTGGGAAGATGCTGTTGAGACGATCTTTGAACGTTCAAATATCGTCACGCGCTCCAATCGGCCCGACGATGGGAAATCTTTGCCCTTCGAGAGGCCTCTAATTATGCGCAGATTCGGTTTCTGCACAGGTTTCTCGGCAATAACATGTTGCCGAAATGTGTTTCATACAAACCCCCGGTTAACACGGAGCTGGCGAGGCGAGCAGTTTTTCAACACGGGAGACGAATGATCCGTGTGCTCCTTCAAGATTGCCACGTGAGGCTACGCAAATACCGTCAGAGAATTGACCAAGAGAAGGTCTGATGCTGCTAGTTCATGGGCGAGGACGGTACGAAAATGCTTCAGCAGAGGGGGACTAAACTAGCCCGCGAACTGAAAGTGGCACGCGACACAGCACTGGAGAACAAATTCCATGAGCTGCCTAATCCGACGTCATCCAGAAACGACATACTGGTACGCAACCTGTCATCAAAGGAACTGACGAAAGAGCAAGTACAGGTGTTACGGCCCGAAGCCTCTTTCAGGACAGCTGATGCCAAACCTGTTAACGTGATGGCGGCAGTGGAATCGGTCATCAATCAGACGGAAGTTACGGAGGAGATTAAGAACCTTATCCGACACCAGGTGTCGTCCCTCCTAATTGCTCATAAAAGCGCGAAATACTCCCTAAGGTTGGACGTGATGCATTTAGGGAATTCAAGGCTGACAGAGACATCGTCATCGTGCCCACGGACAAGGGGCGTTCCACCGTCGTATTGGACAGAACAGACTACATTCATAAAGCCAAAAACTTACTGGAGGATCGCCAGTTGTATGTCCCATGCAAAACAAACCCCGTAAAAACGCTGACACGCAAAATTAACGCGAAGCTGTTGGCGTTGGAGAACTCGGGTGCAATAACGCTGACCGACCGACGAATGGCAAGACCACAGGACACGGTCTTGGCCCGGTTCTATGGCCTCCCCAAGGTACACAAGGAGGGTGCTCCTCTCCGACCCATCATATCCCTCAAAGGCACTCCAACGTACGGATGGGAAAAGTGGCTGTTTTGGGTCCCTCAAATTCCTGACCGCTGATTCGGACACCACAAACAGCTCCTCACCACAATTCTTGAAGAAACTTAAAGGGGTAAGCCTTCTGTCAATCGACGTCATGGTATCTTTTGATGTCACGTCCCTTTTTAATTCTATTCTACAGAACCTGGCAGTAGAGACCGTTGAACTACACCTACGAAGCAAATACGATGAAACCGAGAATCGCCTAGGACACGCCCAAGTCCTTCAGCTTCTGAAGTTCTGTCTCAGGACGTACTTCAAGTTTGACGGAGCAATCTGCGAGCAGCTGAAGGGAATACCAATGGGCTCGCCGATCTCCGGACTGATAGCCGAGTCAGTCTTGCAACGGTTGGAGTCGCTGGTCTTCCAACACCACAGACAGAAATTCTGGGAATAGTATGTGGATGATGCCTTCGTCATTATCGAGCGGGATCAGGTGCTTAAGTTCAAATATTTTCTCAACAGCATCTTCCCGGCCATACAATTTACGATAGAGAAGGAAGAAAACAACCAGCTGGCCTTCATCGACGTTCTCGTCTGTCGCAAAGATTGTGGTGGCCTAAAGACCAAAGCGTTCAGAAAAGCGACAAATGCGATGCAAGTACTGAACTTTAACAGCAACCACCCAATCAGCCACCAACGCAGTTGCGTAAGGATGCTATATCGGCGTGTTGAGACGCACTGCAGTGAACCGGAAGACAAGGTTGCTGAATTACAATATCTTCGACCGGTGTTCAGAGAAAATGGCTACCCGCGTAACTGCGTCAACCGGTGCATGCGTAAACGGGATGAACGACAAAATCGCACCGAACCTAAATATTGGCGTGGGATTCAATACGCCAAAGCGTATCGGATGCCGTCAGCCGTCTTCTCGCGCCACTTGGAGTTGGAGTCGCACACAGACCGGAGGCCACCATTCGGCGTCAGGTAATGAGACCAAAGGACCCAGTGCCGCGGCAAGAAACATCTGGAGTTGTTTATCGGATCTGGTGTAGTTGCGGGCAGAGCAACTACGTCGGAGAACCGGAAGACTGCTGCGGACGCGAATGTCCGAGCATGCGGCAGCAGTGCGGCGAAACGACGCTAATTCTCAAGGCGCAGCTCTTTCGGCGAGAACCGGCCACAACTTCAAGTTCGACGAAGCCGAAATTCTAGCAAGAGGTGATAATCGCGTGGGCCGCGAGATGCTCGAGTCATGGTTTACAGGTGCAATGGCCTACGCAACCCACCTTCGGTGTTCAGACTCAGTTTGGCCAGAACAATCGGCCACTCGGGGAGCGCTCAGGCGAACTCATTTTCCAAAGCCAGTGCTTTTGAGCCGGACGGCCGAGCAATCCTCACGACACCTTCCAACACGGTTATCGAAATTTCAGCGGATAACGACCCGCATGCCACCCATCAAACAATTACGCAACAGCGCACAGTCGTCATCGCTGAAGAGGGAGCTGTTAATTGCCATAGGCGTGCAGTAGCATAGCGACGGCATCCTATAAATACTGCAGCTCCCTTTGTACGAATTACCCGTATCTAATACTGTCTCTAATGATGGGTTCGAGTTGGAATCCGAAACGTCAGGCGAATAAAGCTCTTGTCCCAACGATCGCATCTACTTCTTCTCAATTTCTTCCTGGGACTCGCATTTTCGCTTGCATGGGCAACTCGCTCCTCTTTTAATTCTTACCATTAATTTAGCTAGCAGCTTATGTGTCACAAATAGGGAGACCTGCCGTTTCGTTTAACGACTTATTTCACCTTTTTCCGGTGACTTTCTTGTCTTCATTCCGTTTTCTATTAGTCATTCGTTTGGATGTCTGAGTGTTCTTACCAACACCCGCAATGGTTGGCCTCGTGTGCCTACCTAAATCAAATAAGCTAACACTATATAGGGATATAGTTCAGGGTGGGTTATATATTCTTGTGCTCAACCCACATTTTCTCCAGCTGCTTCTACAAAATACAAAGACCAAGATAGCGAAACATGCTTCGCGACAGTCGGCTTTATCTGTGTAAAGACCATGCGAAGGTGGATACCACTGCGTTGGAGCGGTTACGCTGTGAAATTGAATGTCGAGCGCTAGCCCTGTTCATCGGCGTCGTCGCTGTGGTCGCTTTTTGACCAGGCAAACCATAGTGTCTTTACCCCGGCTCCGTTACCACCTCGCCAAACACCTTGGATGAGGGCGCATGAAATCGATAGTCCTAGCGCACTATTGTAAAGGCTAGAACACCCATCTTTAAGACCAACCGACCAGTCGTTGCCAAGGCAAACTATATTTTCGTAAGACCCCCAGCCCGATACAATCACTCAAAACTTGCCCGCGCTGTCTGCGGTGCTCCGGGCACGTATTGATCTGATTGAACGTTGCGGACCCAACGCAATGTCAAAAGTATGAATATGCGGCTTACTTTACAAAAAAACACTAGGATCGCGATTGAGGACGCTTCTGGCGACTTTCGTTTTGCAAACTTATCCACTGGAAAAGTACTCCAAATGCGGAATTGTGGTCTAGGATGGTATCGAAAATAGGAAACGGTTCGCATAAAAACTGGTTGACTTCCGTTGGTAAACTACGTCGACAAGATATTGTACATCAGAAAATGGCTTTTGCGTACAGCGTTAGGTTGATATGTCAAATGTACAAGATTCGAAGGATGACGACTGGTCGGCAGATGATTGCTTGAATCATATCTATAGGTTTGTCAAAACCTACAAATTTCTCGACAAGTATAATAGACGTTTATGGTGGAAACATGTGCTTCATTTGCTCTTGCTGAAATGAAGAACGAATAAGTTTCTTCTGTTGTAATTACCAGGTAAATTTCTACTTCCCTCATCTTCAGGGAGAATGTTGAAGAAATTTGCCCATTCGTACGCTTACCTGACTGATGCTGTCAGTTTTTATACTGCAAATGCAATGACCGCTTGAGTTTTCAATTGTCTTTATCCCTTCTGCATAATCACTGGTCGCTGTATGGATTCCTAAAAGAACTGAAACTTAAGCTCAAGACAATTGAACGAGCATGATACCCAAATTCTTCGATGAACGCTCCCCTCGCGATAGTTAATATTCCAGACCGAAATCAACAGGCAAAGCTCCCGTGGCGTTGAATTTAGTGGTCAATGACCAATGAGTGTGATTTCCCGTCTCAAACTATTCAAGCCTAGGGTTGAGGGATCGTTGATAAGCCAGAAATGGTCATCCCCTGCTCTCTTGCATTGGTTACTCATTGTATGTTATCCTACGAGGCAATTTGGAAATGAACACGTTAAAATGGCTCATTCGACGGTTGCATCGATGTCTATGTCTAGGATATTCCATTAAGTAGGCTAGTTCAGACAATTTTGACGTAGTTGGTTTGCTAAATCTCCACTACCCGCATCTTCATAGTACTGCCACTGCATTTATTCTTCCGTCGCAAGTCTGCTTAGTTCTCAGCTAGCCTTTGCTGCGGGCTATTCCACTACCCACCATGCACATTCTACCTATCTAGTCGAAATATAGCCCAATAGAAAAACTTGATGAACCAGTGATTTGTGAATAATCAGTCTAATTTACACTACGAAACACTTAAGGTAATTTTTTTAAATTTTGGCATTATGTTTAAGTCCTGGGCAGAGGCTGTGAGGCTGGCCTATGAAACGAATCTTTTCCTCATCGTTTACATTGCGACCGCACATTCGAATAACGCATAGGCCTGGTTTAGCATTTACAAATCAAACCCGTGTGTAGGTATACCCGAAAGTAACGGGTGGCCAGCTTACCGGGTGCTGCTTTCGGTTTCCTAAATCGGAACATTCGACTCAACTGAAGGAGTCAGCTAACACATCTATCCAACCTGTACTGTTGTTTCCCACATGCTCTCCAGTCATTCAAATTCATGTTTCCGATCACTTTTGATTTGTTTTCTTTGTCGTCCCTCAGTTATCCGTGCATTGATCAAGGAGCACTATGAATCTCCAGAACTTGATCGGTGCAGATCAGCAACCTCACCGGACTGCAACTCGGAGGCGAAACTCTCCACTCACCCGTCCTCTGGGACATCTTCTGTAAGCAGTAGTACGCTGTCCGTAAGGTCTCTCAAATTTCACAACCGTCTCACGGGCAGTGTCTCCTCTCGGCAGCGGGTATTGATCTGGATCTTGGACCAGACGAAGAATCATAGATAATTATACGACCCACCTCTTGTACACTACTCCTCCCTTTCCCTTTTACTCTTCGGGCAAGATGCTATCAGTGCTGCTGTTTCATGAATTAATCACAGATAGTTTTTGTTTCTTACTTACTAACTTCCTAAGAAAGCAACTCTTGCATCCTGCCAGTTTTCTCTTTCATTCGAATCGCACTTGCAATGCTATATCGTGACGGCCGTGGTTCACGCTTGCCAATGCCTTTTTATGAATATCCACCTTCTACGTTTGTTTGATGGCAAACTACTGGATTGGCTGATCAAATAGATGGATGAGGACGTTTGGACATAACAACGATCAGCTCGGTTGTGTGTGTACTTCTGCGATTCAGGCGTAAGCAGGTTTCTTGCTCCTATCTACGTTCTCTAGGGCATAGCAACCTTACTTCTCTACTAACTTTACACGAGAAAGCTGAATTGCGTAGATGCCAGCTGAATGTAGGCATGATGTGCTTTAAACGCATTCCGGATGTGCAGGGTGTGGAATCAACTCACTCTCAACGTCTTTTCGCTGTTTAAGCAATTCCAACTTTTATAGGAGAATATTAGATGGGGCCCCTCAAAGGCACTATTCCATGAAAAAATGGAATTGGTGGGAAACAAATCTGTCGAGCCGAAAGAGCGAATGAAAATGCGGCAGCTGATACCGGAACTGGAAAGGCGAAAGGTGAAATACCTAAAGTAAGGGACGCATGAATATTTCAAGTCAAAAAGACATTTCTGCGGCCGTAGGCAGTCGTTCTGGCTGTCTAGCCAATATAAAGATGTCCACTTTCGGTTTAACTATGAGCACCAGTGGCTGCTGTCTATAAATCTACAACACTACCCGTCAGACTCCCTTCAACAAACTAACTGAACTGAAATTACCAGCCTCAGAGAAGAAACCTCACATAATTGTGTTAACGGAGACCGGGTTGTCTAATGAAATAGTAACAGAAAAGACAATATCAAAGGCTATCAAGCGTCCCATTGTGACATATGTCAAGGTAGAGGAGGCATAGCGTTTTATATATCAAAGGAAATCTGGGGATGTCAGTGAAAAATGTCCGATATAGTACCAGGACGGTTCAAAATAATTACATTGAAGATTACTATCGGCCTTCCAGCTTGAATGAAAGCGCTGACATGGAACTATTTGATGCACTAGATTTAATATGTATGCAGGTGAACTTACTACTTCTGTATGACTTTAAAACTCCAGGAAGATTATCGTAGCAAATGCCAGATCGAAATTAATTAAGCATTAAATCAATCAAACATTTTCTCTATACGAATACCGCAACGCATAAAATTCGAGACAAGACTGAAATAAGGACGACGAGCTTACCACCTATATCTCGTCTTCAGAAAAGAAGGAGTCATGATGGAAGTTAATGCACAACCTTCACTTGGTTTAAGTGACCATATTAAATAAAGTAAACATTCATCAGAAATGAAAAAAAGTTTGGAACAAAAAAATTATCTAATATAAATTCATGTAACAGCAGCAGTGGGGAGTAAACTGTCCCTTTAGCGGCGCCTTGAACACTTTCGTCAAGCATATTTGATCAGCGCACATACAATCGAAAGACATGGCGCATCCTCGTTAACCCGAAAGGCTGAACAAAAAGCATCTTTTAATGCAAACTCGAGTTTTGCAAGACTTAAGAACCACAGAACAAAGCAACAATCCCACTAACCCTGTCATTTTGTCTATGTTTTTGAAGAAGAGTCCGGAAACGAATCGATCTCGTTGGTAATTAACGGGCCAAGTGCACTGTCAACCCGATTAACCCGGCTCTTATCGGATAACACACCATCACACGTATAGACGCTCCGAACATCCTTGAAAAGGTCTTAACCATCGCCCCTACAACCAGTAATATTGGCTGCATTCTAACCTCTCAGCGTCTCAACCAAGACTGACGCGATTTCATCGTAACGAAGGCTGAAAACCCGGCATCTGGAGGCCATGGGCCAATCACGCCCACCTCATATGTTCCCATTGCCACAGGGCAATCTTCCAGCACAAACCTTTACTTGGTCGTATGCGTCTCCACAAAAAAACTTGCGGTTAAACCACGCAGAAACCAGAGCTATAAGGCTGCAGTCGAAGAGCCATCCCTAGATCTCACTCTACCTGCCCACACACACGACAGTTTGATCGTCGTAATCTGACGCTGTCCACCGTATGCTCCACAGCAGGATGATTCTGGGACGGTGACTTGCGCGTGGAATAGTTTTGTGATAGTAGATTTGCGCCGCAGATTCTGCACTCTCTCTCTCCCTATACTCCTCTGTGCCCGATGTCATGACAAATTCAAAAAGAATAGGGCCGGGTGAGGCCACAGGTAACTAGCGCAGCCGGAGCCGCACCTAAACGTTCCAGCACATCGGGCTCGGATCCGACAGAGTGGGAGTACTATACAGGTCACATTACGAATGAACCATTGCAGCCTGACTCTTAGCCACTCCGCACAAACACACTGTGCTGATCAAGCGGTCCAAGTTATCCCGTCAGTTAGCAACCTTCCAAGCCACGGCTTTTTGTACACATTAATAGCTTTAAACGCGTCAGATTGTTTATAGTGAGGAAAAGGCGCTTTTCCATCGAGCTCACTCTCTATTCGCATCCCCAGGCTCCAGCGACCGTTCAAGCGGGTCAACGAACTAGTACAGGGAATGATCGCAGTTGCTAATGTCCTCGACAACGCGTACTAAGTACACGACCTGACCGCCTCGAACACAAGCACCAGGATTTCACACAACAGGATGATGAGTGGGCCACATCTCACATGTGTGAGCTAGCCAGATGTCACATTAAGAAAGAGCCATCACAGCATGACTCTCTGACCACCAGTCATTCACTCCACCAAACACACATTTGACTGACTGCGAGGTCTGAGTGTTATTTTCAGTTGGCAAATTTCCAAGACATGGCGCTTAGCGCACCGGGATAGTCTCCAGCTCAGAGCACACATGCAGCAGAGCAGCATGTTTTGTGTGGGTTTGTGTGTGACCGTGTGAGATGCAGAGGTTTATGAGGAGGGATGCAGTAATGTGGCCTAGTATACAGGTTTTCTTGAAGACACATGTGGCTTAATAGGCCCATGAGGTGACTGAAAGTGAGTGGACATTACGAACGGTTGAGTCGGGTGTGGCAGGTGTATGTTGGTGCTCCTGGCTCTGTGCGATGGATTCTCAAATGACCGATCAGGCCGATTTGTGAGGTGAATGTGCGATCGCCATGAGGACAGGTTTGAACCGGGTCCCCATTGCTAGTAATGGAGGCCATGGTGCTGGTGCTGGTGGGGGTGATGGTGGTAGCAGATGGCTGGTAGTCGGAGGTGGTCGCTTCAGTGTTGGGACTGGGTGTGGTGGTGCCAGTTGTGATCGTTGCTGTGCTCGAAGCCGGCGTTGCAGGAGAGAGGATGGTGTCAGAATCGAGTGCGGCAGGAAATCGGAAGTTTGCTCACCGGTGGTGGGGGTTGTCGTCATCGTGGTTTTTGAAGTAGGGTTTGCAGAAGGGATGTTCGCTGGCGCAGAAGTTGATGTTGTCGGATTGTTGTTGCATTGCGTCCGAAGATATCCGGTGAGGCTGAATAGCGCGCATACGGTGCGTTAAGAGTGTGAGCATGTTGGGAGGGCTTGGACATTGGTGATGATGGTCCGGGGCGTTTAGGACATGCGTTCCACCCTTTTGGTCTTAGCAGCTGTGATCCGGTTGGCTTCATAGATTGCTGCCCCTGTCACTGTCATCCTATTAGGCCGGACGGTTCTGAACGAGGTCCTCCCAGTTTGCCGGACTGATCTGCAGTCACTTCAAGGAAGTCTTCGGAGTGTACTTGTAGCGTCGCATTTTTACCCAATTGTCGATGAGAGCCCGCACTGACATCTCCATAGAAGAGTCATTTGCGAAGTCGCTCGACGTCCGTCCTCAGGAGATGGCCACACCAGCTCAGTTGCGGTTGTCTCAACAGGTTATGGATGCTGAGTAGGCCTGTTCGTTCGAACACTTCTGTGTCCAGGATCCTGTCTTGCCATCTCAGCTGCAGTATTCTAGGGAGGTAACTTAGATGGAACTGGTTGAGCTTCCGCACCTGCTTCCTGTACACTGTCCAGGTCTCCACTCCATACAGCAGCATAGGCATGATGCCAGCTTTGTACATCTTGAGCTTGGTGCTGAGGTGGAGACCGTGTCGACTCCAGATGATGTTGTGCAGGCGACGGAATGCTTGAGTGGCTCTGAAGATGGGAAGGGCGACCTCATTGTCCATTTTCATGCTGTGGGAGAGGGCGCTGCCCAGGTGAGTCAAGTTCTCCATGGCTGCAGTTCGCATCCATGAAGTTGATGCAAGGTGCATTATAGGCGGTGTTGGGCGGCGGCTGGTGCATGACCACTGTTTTCTCCGTGTTTATGTTCAGTCCACATATTTGTCGCAAACAGCGGCGAAGAGGTTCATGCTCCTTTGTATATCCCTTTCTGTCGTTGCGTTGAGCGCGTAATCTTCGGTGGAGAGAAGTTCGTGGAAGACTTTTGTGGATACACGTGACTGGTAGTAAGTACATCCACCGATGATTTATGTGTTGGTTATCCATCCTGTAGGCGATGCGGATTCTGGGGTGTTCGTCCCGGTAGATGTCTATTGACATTTCAGATAACATGAGACTGAAGAGGGTAGGCGGGAGGACGCAGCGTTGCTTCACTCCGTTAGTCACTACGAATGCCTCTGAGACGGCTCCCTTGCCCGTGATGCATGCCATCGTGCCATCGCGGAGTTGATGCATCATGTGAGTCAATCGCTCGGCACAGCCGAATTTCTGTATGAGTTTCCACAGTCCACCAGGATTTACCGTGTCAAAGGCTTTCGACAGATCCACGAAGATTGAGTAGAGGTGGATCCGCACCTCGCAGCACTTATCCTGCAGTTGACATGCGCCGAAGACCATGTCGGTGGTGTCGCGGTGACGGTGGAAACCACATTGGCCTTCCAGAAGGAGTCCTTGTTCAAGATTGCTGTTGAACCGATTGAGTAGAACGTGGCAAACATTTTTCCGGTAATATTGAGCTGCGAGAGTCCTTTGTGATTGTCACATACTTGGCGGTTCCCTTTTAAATGTAGACATATTTGATTGGGGCGTCTGCAAAATCCTGGGGACTTGTCTTTGGCGCCGCATCTCCTGAAAAAACACTGTGTGGTGATTCCTAAGCTGGAGGGAAGGGGGGCGCCACGCTTGGAAATCTCAGCGGGAATCGCACCTGATTCGGGTGCTTTTCTACTGGAGATTTGCCACACGGCCCTGATGGTTCCTTTGAGAGAAGGCAGGAGATCGAAGTCGGCGTTGGTCTCCACTTGAGGCAGTCGGTCGATGGCGGCATCGGAGATGGTGGAGGGGCGTTTGAGGATGCTTCTCGATTGTTCGCTTCAGAATTTGCGTCCTCTCAGTGAGTAGGGTAGTTCTGCCAGCACTGAGAAGAGGACCGGTTCCTTTGGCTGTGGGACTTCAAACAGCCTTTATTAAGGCGAAGAAGCTCTTCCATTCGTTGTGGTCCTCATACCCTTCAATCTTCTCGGTCTTGCGAACCATCCAGGCGTCCTGCATTTCCCGCAGCCGCTGTTGCACAAGGCGGTGACATCGGTAGAAGGTTACCTTGTTTGCGTTGGTATGGCGGTCAACGTAGGCTGCATGCATTCAATTCTTCTCAGCGAGCAGAGTATGGATGGCTGTGTCGTTGTCATCGAACCCGTCTTGATGGTGATGACGTGCGCGGCCGAGGATATCTAGGGTGGCGGACCGGACTGTGTCCCCTAGTTGGCACCATCGTTTCTCCATGAAGGCGTCCTCATCGGTGACTTGAAATCTGTTCAGCCGCTGAGCCAGCTCGTTATTTAAATGGAGATTGCGAGCTGTTGCATTCAATAAAGCAATATTCAGCCTGCCTGGTGGTCACTTATCTTGAGGTCTCCTGTATTTCTGTAGTCGAAGCCTCATCTTGGAGAGGACGAGGCGATGGTAGATCCATTCGTCGGCTCCTGGGATCGCCTTGGTCACCAGCATATTCTGCTAGCCTCGCCTTCGGATGAGAACGTGATCCAGTAGATGTTAGTACCTCGACCGGGCTACATCCATGTAACCTTCCCGCATCGGAAGGCGGAATAAGGTATTGGTCAGGATGAGGCGATGCGCTGCGCAGGTTCGCAGGAGGAGCAGTCTTGCAGGGGTCTAAGTAGAGCACTACAATCATCAGGTCGAATCCCAGGTTGTAATAAAAGAGAGAAGGCATCAGAATGTGGGATTTATTGTGCATAGAGTCCTGATTTGCTGTTTCAGGCAGCAGTTGCCACTGGTGAGGCAAGGTCTAGTGTGGACTGCATCCAGCCATGACTGAGAGAGCGTGAAATGGTCGTGGCAGCTGCTTAAATAGGTTTGTGGAGAAGTTCATTAATTGGATAACGAAGGCGGTGCATTTCCAGAAGAAACGAGCTGTAGTAGCTCATGAGACCCAAGAAAGCGCGTAAGGAATGTATTTCCTTTGGTGGAGGCATCTGTTTGATAGTGTCGATATTAGCTGGATCTGTGTGACGACCGTCTCGGTCGGTAATGAAACATAGGTAAAAATTTATCTGGGTGTGAGCCAGTGACGGTGATCTCATCCGGATAGGCAGCGGCTCCTTCAGTGCCCGTCAGGATGGTGTCCATGATTTGCTGGAAGATGGCAGGAAAGGTCTTTACACCCAATGGCAAGCGGATGAACTAGGGCAAACCACGATGAGTGTTACTAGTCAGAAGCCCCCGAGATTCTTCGGCTACCTCGATTTGGAGGTATGCATCAGATAGATCAAGTTTGGTAAAAAATTTACAACATTTAGTTTAGCAAAGTGATCTTCCGGCGTGAGCAAGGGATACTGATGTGTGTCCAGAGCGGCATTGAGACCGGTAGAGAAATCAACACAGATTTGAAATTTTTCCGTAGCCTTCTTGACGGGCACAATAGGTTCAGCCCATGTGGAGTAGTTAACCGGCTGAAGCACACCAACTTGCTGAAGCGCTCAAGTTCTCGGTTGCCTACTGTAAGCGCAGCCTAAGGTTCTGGCCATTTCGGTCAGAACAAAGTTTTTGCAATCGGTTGAAGACGTAGAGTAACCTTCGTCTTGGTGCAGCAACGAAGGTCATCTTGAAAAACTGAGGCGAATTTCTCCTGGAGATTAAGCATCAACTTTGCACCCAGCTGATTCACTTTGGACGGACTCAGTCAAGGTGACTGCATGCTATTACAAACGCAGTTAAGTGGCAATTCCAGAAGATCGTATGTCTCGATCCAGTAAAGGACAAGTAAGTTGAGGTTCGGGAGGTTGATGAGGTAGCATGTCCCCTTGAATTGAATGCCATCAAAAGAAACTTCACATTCAAGCTCACCCGTGAGCAGGAGCATACATCCAGAAGTAGTACGCCTTCTTCGACGTGATCATCAGAGGCCGTCCAATAATGTGCCATGTACGCTTGGATATGAGTGTGATATCTGAGTCCATATCGAGCTGGAGGCATACTGGTTTGCCATTGATAATAACCTAACATACTTTCGCCATGCCTCAAACACAGTCTTCAACGTGGCCACAAAGGAATGCGACTTTGGACCGAAATTGACTGAAGGGCGTTTGGGACGCCTCGTCCTCCAATTGCACACCTTTGATTTGGAGGGTTACCCTGCTGGACAGCAATCTTTCTTGTGTCCTCGCTTATGACATTCCTGATAGAAGGTGCTGCTTGAATGGACAGAAACGAACGAAATGACATTCACCGCATTGCCAAAATGCTGTTGGTGGTTTTCTGGGGATCGAGTCGTAGGACTTGGATGGTTACATCAACTTTGGATGGGTGACAGCATACACGCTGCTGGCGGCAACTGAATAATTGGGTTGCTCCACAATGGCAGAATTATGGTCAAGATTCTTGAACCGATGACACTCAGCAGTCAAATTCTGTAGGGCGGATTCAAGCTTCTGTTCAACTATGCTGAGCAGATGAGTTTTGATCTCAACATCATGAGGTGACTGATCAGCGCACACAAAGAAGAGGCACTTGAATTGATCTTCTGTCATCCTTCGGAGGTTTAATTTTTCACACTCACAGTTAACAATACTGGCGAGGGTCAGAAAATCGTTGGTCTCCTTCTTTACCAGGTTGAGGCATTGGTATCGTACGTTGAACAGTGATAACTTCTCCCCGAAAGTCTCTGACAGTTGATTGACAAATTAATCGAATGTGAAATCACTAGGCTCTTTGGCAACAGCATCTCAGTGTGGCGATCGTGCTCTTTGGTGCCCATTTTACGTAATAATAGGCACATCGATCTAAACCTGCAATGGCTCATGGCTCAATGAGCGTTGGACTTTTGATCATCGGGTCGCGGATTCGATCCTCGGACTGGCGGCCTTCCAGTAAGACTTTGGCTTTTTGAAGGTAGTCAGTCCTATGTCTCTTGTGCAACCAACCCTATCCCTGATAGTTCAACCGTCGTAGTCCAACGATGTCCACCGTATGCTCCATGGAAACTGGAGCAGGGACGGTGACTCGCGCATGAATTAGTTTTAAGTGATAGTAGCCTTGCGCTGCAGCTACCACACTCTCTCCTTCTCCCGCACCTGAGCCCGGTGTCAAGACAAAGTCAAGAAGACCGGAGGCGGGAGAGGACGCAGGTGGCTGGCGCGGCCGGGCCTCTAAGTCCTAGCCGCCCCTAGGCGTGCCACCACACCTCCCATGTTCGGCATTTGTTAGCGGAGCGCAACCCAAATAATGCATGCCGTTCCCTGATGTGGCCCCCATGTTGGTCCAACGCATCCACCACGTTGCCCGTTTAGGGGGCACACACACACGACAGTTCAACCGTCGTAGTCCGACGATGTCCACCGTATGCTCCATGGAAACTGGAGCAGGGACGGTGACTCGCGCATGAATTAGTTTTAAGTGATAGTAGCCTTGCGCTGCAGCTACCACACTCTCTCCTTCTCCCGCACCTGAGCCCGGTGTCAAGACAAAGTCAAGAAGACCGGAGGCGGGAGAGGACGCAGGTGGCTGGCGCGGCCGGGCCTCTAAGTCCTAGCCGCCCCTAGGCGTGCCACCACACCTCCCATGTTTGGCATTTGTTAGCGGAGCGCAACCCAAATAACGCATGCCGTTCCCTGATGTGGCCCCCATGTTGGTCCAACACATCTACCACGTGGCCCGTTTAGGGGGCACACACGATAGTTCGACCGTCATAGTCCCACGATGTTCATCGTATGCTCAATGGAAGGGTGGTGCAGGGACGGTGACTAGCGCGTGAATTAGTTTTAAGTGATAGTAGACTTGCTTTGCAGCTACCGCACTCTCTCCTCCTCCCCCACCTGAGCCTGGTGTCAAGACAGAGTCAAGAAGACCGGAGGTGGGAGAGGACGCAGGTGGCTGGCGCAGCCGGAGCCGTCCCTCGGCGTACCAACACACCAATAGTAGTAGTAGTAGTAGTAGTAGTAGTAGTAGTAGTAGTAGTAGTAGTAGTAGTAGTAGTAGTAGTAGTAGTAGTAGTAGTAGGGGAACACACCCTGAGGCTCTGTGAGCGAATTAATTGTTCCAGATTAAGCTGTGTTCACGTAAGAATGACATCTGTTCAGCATTGTGTACAGAACACAAACAGATACACGCACGTGCGCAACTACATATGCACCCAAACACACCAAAGAACACCAGCAGTTGTGAACTGACAATGTGCCTGGCGTTAATGGTCTTCGGCATCTAGAGGAACAGAAGTTGAGGTTTGGCCTTCGTGCAATCAAAATAAATAAGCCATGTAGCTCGTGTGATGTAGATAGAAGACAACATCACGCAAACAAGCAGATTTAAAATCACGAAGAAGGTCCAGAGTTTAGAGAAAATGAATAGGACGGTTGGTGTTTGACTTGACATAACACAAAGGTAATTTGGAGTACTATCCTGCGGCTTACCTACTTAGCTTACATCATTTTGTGGGTGCGGAGTGCAAATAAACGCAGCCACATTAGGTCTGAACGGGCGCTCCAATAAGTGTCCAAAATAACCATAATCAATGACTAAAATAGCTCAACTATCCGATACATTAGTTTCTCAAAAACTCTTCATGAACAGAGGGTGACTGGGTGAGGAGGAGAAGGGTGACCAGCATAAATAAGTCAAACAATCAACAAATACGATAAGAGCCCCAAGAAGAGCGTTTTGAAGGCTGCGGTAACTTAAAAGCATGTGGCGAAAACCGTGAAAACGAAAAATGCAAACGTTGCGGGTTCAAGTCTCAGGTGCTGTAACACCTGAACTTGGGTATGGCTAGCTGATGATGGCTGATAATCCAGAAATGATAATTCCAGTCTCCCTTGCCTTTGTCGTTAATGTCTTCCAGTCAACATATGTATATATAAATATGAAGTTATAGATCAAAAAATCCATCGGCTTCTTTCGTCCGCTTCAACAGTAAGTGCATAACGCAATGCTGCGTCCGTGAGCCGACTATGAGGACTGATGGGGACAGAACCGAACGCAATTGTCAGCCAAAAATGTCTCCCGACAGAGACGAAAACTAGCGAAATGATTTTGAACGCAACCAGACAGCGACATGTGAGGTGGAATCGTAAGCCAGCCATGCCACCAAGCGAGGTACAAGGAGTCAACATGACTCTCTGGACCATGCAATCAATAAAATTAACGTGTGAGGTAGAATGTTTTGAATGCACGATTTGATATAGGGGTTGATGGCTTTTTAACTGACAAAAGTTACCCTGTTTCGACAGAACTGGGTGTCTTAAGCATGCCACAGCAAAGGCTGGTCTTGGTTTCATATGTTTAGTTAAGAAAACCACGATAAAATGAATTTTGGTTGATGGAGTCTTCTAGCACAGTTGAGAGCAGGGGCGATGTCTAAAGAAAACAACCCTGATGCCCCAGACCACGTAAGATCCCATGGCTTCCCCACTAACATACAACTCAATCGGAGGGAGATAAGGTTATACTGAGGAAGACTGGCTTGCAGAGTCAATTCTGACTTATTGGTCAGCGTCAGCCAGCCACACCACGGACTGAGGCCTGCAAAAGCCCTAGCGTTTTACGTAGTCTGGGGCTTCGGGCTTGTTTTCTTTAGACATCGCTGAAGACGCAAACGACCAGCCTTTTGCAAATCGAAATAATCCCTCCTCTGCAGGAGGGGGTGCGTTAGATGCTATGGCAACCATACTCAGGGGAAAAATATCAAAAGTAGTATGTACGTTCTCTATTTCATTGTAAACACATTTGGCAGACTAGTATATCACCTTCAGGGCTGATGTCCCTCAGTCTTTAAACAATTGCCTGATTAGAAGGCATGATGGGTTCGCATAATGGCTTGTATAGTTGAATTCATTCATGCAACTGTCAGTTTTCACGTTTGATTAGCATCAGTTCTATGTAAGAGACACAAAAATATAGAGATCACTTTAGAAAAAAACATAACACTTCAAAACAGCTGAAGACGCAGACGGCCAGCCTTTTGCAATAAAATACCCCCTCCTCTGCATGAGGGGGTTCGTTAGATGCTTTACAAGTCCATCTCACGCGCAGGCCGCCGGTGCTGTGTGCCCGCCCCATGGGTATGCCGTGGACGTCGTCGCTTGTGCAACCGAATTGACAGATTGTAAATAAAAAAAGAAACCAAATTTGATGTAGGTAGACCTCGGTAAAGTTGAGCTCCAAACGGACCACTGTACGTGGCACAACGGACAAGAAAGCAGCTCATGTGACGTTCAATTTTAAATTTGACAGTACTTACGTAATCCTAGAAAGCCCGGCCTTCGTTGGAATGCTTCCAGACCTCCCGACGTTCAGGCGCCGCGCAATACAAGTCCAAAAAGACACTCTACCAACCAACCGTATAAAAACGCTTACACGCCATATCAATGCGACGTTGTTGGCATTGAAAAACTCGGAGGCAGTATCGCCAGTTGACCGATGCATGGCAAGAGCCCAGGACGCGGCCTTGACCTGATTCTATGACCTTCCTAATGTGCGCAAAGAGGTCGTTCCTCTCCGTGCCATCGTATCTCTTAAAGCTACACCAACTTACGGATTGTCGAAGTGGCTATTTCGGCGTCTCAAATTCCTGACCGCTAATTCAGACACTACCGTCAGTTTTTCAACACAATTCTTGGAGAAACTTAAAGGGGCAAGCCCCCTGCCAAGTAAAGTTATGATATTCTTTGATGTCACGTCCCTTTTTACTTCTTTTCCGCAGGACCTGGCAGTTAAGGCCATCGAAGTACACCTTCGAAACAAATGCGATGAAACAGAGCATCCCTTCGGACACGCCCAAATCCTCTAACTCCTGAATTTCTATCTCAAACGTACTTCACGTTTGATAGAATAGTCTATGACCAGGTGAAAGGCACGCCAATGGGTTCGCCGATTTCGAGATTCATAGCTGAGGTGGTCCTACAACGGTTGGAGTCGCTTGTCTTTCAACACCACAGACAGAAATTCCGGGCTTTGTATGTGGATGATGCCTTCATCATAATCGAGCGGGAGCAGGTGCTTAGGTTCGAAGATCGTCTCAACAGCATCTTCCCGGACATACAATTTATGGTGGAGGAGGAATAAAACAACCAGCTGACCTTCCTCGACGTCCTCGTCTGTCGCAAAAATTGTGGTGGCCTGAAGACCAAAAGATCCAGAAAAGCGAAAAAATGCAATGCAAGTTCTGAACTTTAACAGCAACCACCCAATCAGCCACCAACGCAGTTGCGTAAGGACGCTATAGTGGCGTGTTGAGACGCACTGCAGGGAATCAGAAGACAAAGTTGCTGAACTACAATATATTCGACGATCCTTAGAGCGGATGGATACCCACGCATCTACGTCAGCCATTGCATACGTGAACGCAACGAGCGACAAACGTTAACTGGTCCCAAACGTTGGTAAGCGCTCACGTACGTGAAGAATGTCTCTGAACCCGTCAGTCACCTTCTCACACCCCTTGGCGTTGGAGTCACACACAGAGCGAGGCTACTATCAGGCGCCAGGTCATGCGGCCGAAACACCCAGTGCCAAGTCAGGAAACGTTAGGAGTCATTTACCGGGTCTGGTACAGTTGCGGGCAAAACAACTGTGTAGGAGAAACTGGGAGACTACTCAGCACGCGAATGACCGAACATGCAGCAGTGGTGAGGAAGAATTACGCTAACTCATAGATCGCAGCTCATTCGACGATACCCGGTCATATCTTCAGGTTTGATGAGGCCGAGATTTTCGCCAGAGTTCACAAACGCGTGAGCTGCTTGAGTCGTGGTTCTACGGCACACATTTAAGTAACAGATACAATGATCTTCCGCCCCCATATTCTTTGTTGCGATTTTGCGTGGGCAAAAAAATTACCAGCCACGCGGGGAGGATTCGGGTGATCAAAAGTCCGGCTGATAGTTGCCCGAATTTCCGAGTACTGGGCATGCAAAAGATCGACAACGGTGCAGCAATAACGGCAATTAAAGACTCTAGCACGGACGGACGAGCCATCGTCCCACCAAAGACGACCCTGGCAAGGAACACGAGGAATGCCTATACAAGCGAGTCTCGGGCAGTAATTGAGAAGTAGATGCGATCGCTGAGACAAGAGCTTTATGCGCCTGACGTTTCAGATTCCAACTTCAACCCATCATCAGAGACAGTATCAGCTACGGCTAATTCGTACACAGGTAGCTGCAGTATTTATAGGTTGCCGTCGCTATGCCACTGCAAGCCTACAGCAATTAATGGCTCCAGCTTCAGCGATGACGATTACGCTATTGTGCGTTAATTTTTTGAAGGCCGGAATCCGGGTCGTTATCCGCTGAAATTTTGTCGCCTGTGTTGGAGGGTGGCGTGATGATTGCTCGCCATCTGGTACTGGCGTTGGGAAATGTTTTCACCTGAGCGCTCCCCAAGTGGTCGATTGCTCTGGTTTCAAGATGGGTTCGAGCTGAAATCCGGAACGTCAGACTAATAAAGATCTTGTCCTAGTGAACAATTCTACTTCTCAGCACGAGAACTGCCAAATAAAATCGGTTTATGGTGGCCTGACAACCGTGGCCTATAAATAATGCACCCTTTGTGCCCCTAATACCCTTTTGTGCGAATGCCTCTGATGATGGGTTCAAGTTAGAATCCGAAACGTTAGGCTAATAAAGCTTTTGTCCCAGCGATCGCATCTACTTCTCATCACGAGAACTGCCAAATAAAATAGGTTTATGGTGGCCTGACAACCGTGCCCTGTAAATACTGCACACTTTGTGCCCCTATTACCCTTTTGTGCGAATGCCTCTGAGGCAAAAGTGACCACG